>MCJB01049201.1:0-15413 GCA_002018475.1 Nicotiana obtusifolia
ATAAAACTCTCAAAAAAAAAAGATTTTTATAGTGACAAAATTAAATTTAGAGTCGCCACCTGACGATTGATTTCGGTGCGTCAGGCCACCATTTCAGAACTTAGACTCAAAGTCAAGTTCGAACCAGAGATTTGGATAAGGGGGTTCTTTTGACTCGGGGAGAAGGTGTTAGGCATTCCCCGAGTCCCGTGAAAAATTACGGTTGCATACTCAATTTAATTGGCTTTTAGAATATTTGAATTGAGATAAAACAAACACAGAAGAAAACAAACACGCACGAGGTTCGAGGTTGTTCCTGCCTAATAAAAGAAAAAATAAAACTAAAACTAAAATACTACAAATTTCTTTAAGCATCCAAATACAAACACCTCGGGGCATTCCCCGGAATATAATATATACAAGTCCCTCGGGGCATTCCCCGGATAAATATAACTAAGGGAACAACCTCTTGCCTCAAGAATTAATCAAAATATCCTAAGTTTGCCTACCCAAGTGTAGTCGGCCTAAACATGCTACTATCGAATATAACAAAGTAAACTAAAAATAAAAAAATTAAATAACTGGAGAATTCAATTCATGCTCATCTTTTCTTAACAATTAATTCCCCCCAAAAAAAACACCAGCCTTTCAGCCACAAAGAAACAATGATGAATGCAACAAAACATACAAAGATAGAAATAAACAATCCATTAAATATGTATTTAATTTCAAACCATTGAATGAACTAAATGGAATAAACTAAATGAAAACAAGAAAAATGATTCTTATCACTTCCAGTTTCTTCTTAATCCTCTTCCATTAGCACATAAAAATTCATATCAATTATAGCCTCACAAGTCATTCAACTAACACTTTAACTTTAATATAAAGAGAACACATGTCTAATGGAGGGTTGAAAACAGTAAACACTTGAGATTAATTAAAACAAATTCTGATTCATGAATTCAATTTAGTGATAACAAGCCTAGCATGCTACTACCGATTAGCTATTGAAGCAGATAAATCAACAATATAAGTTCAGCCTTTTAATCTTAATGTTCAAATCCCCTCCCACTGCCCGATTCACAAATACACGTATGCCATCAAATGAACATTCAAAACTTTCACGCAAATTGGATAAATAAGCAAGTAATTATAATAATAGAATATTAACTAATCATAACGTAAAGAACCCCTAAATTTACTAATGGACCAAGCCAAATCTCTTTTATTATGGTAATTAGTCAATAAACAAGCAGAAATCATTTACTAGAAGGAGGATGTCGGATTAACTACAGACAAAAGGATTTAATTATTCAAAATCAACAATATACCAAACTGTCAAGCTTAGCTCCTCCATTAACAACTAGCTAGAATTGTACCAGAATTTCTCCGTTATTAGAAAACAGGATTTCATTAAAGGCAAAAGGAAAGTAGTGGTGAATAAAAGTAGGCAAAAGGGACGATTAATACATTTTTCAGCAACCATTTTTCAGAAACCATAGCGGCGACTAAACGAATACAATTTTCAGCAAAGTGCCAATCCAGAAATCATAACGGCAACTAAACAAACACAATTTTTCAGCGAAGGAATGCGTCCAAATAATAGCAAACCAATTGGAATTTCAATAACAATACATCACTGCCTCAAACCAGGAAAATAAACATATATTGATAACACATTCAAAGAAAAATCAACGCTATAACAATCACAAAGAACGCGAATTAATCAACCGAAAAAAAATGAACCTCACAAGAAGCAATAGCGATAAATCGTAAACTGCGACAGGAAACCGTAACGACGACTAGCAGCAAACGATCACAACTTCTCGTGCCTCCGAAAAATTAGCCGACCCCTTTTTTTGTTGTTCTTTTCTTCTTCTTTTTCAGTTTCTCTTTTTATTGTTTTTCTCCTGTTTTTTCTTTCTTCCGTTTTTTCTCTTTTTTCGTTTTTTCCTTCTCCTTCCTCTTCTCAAAAATCTTAGAATATATAGTCCCTTTCTCGAACCCTTTTCCAAAACCCACCCCCGAAAATGAAAACGAAAAACCAGAAAAAGAAATCCCCGAAAATCTTCCAAATCTCTTTTTGAAACCAAATCGGGACAGATGGAAGGCGTGGATCGACTGAGAATCGATCCACGGTCCCCATTCGACCCGAAAATGGTCCCTAAATGCAAGAAACACTCGAATGCAAAATATATTTTGTCAGAGTTTGTTAGAGCTGGGGTACGTGGGGAGAAAGGGGGACCACAGACGAGTTGGGGTTTCAACTCGTCCGATTTTGGGCGAGTTTGGTGGCGGAAATCGGCGGGGAAGGGGGCTAGACAGTGGGGCGCGGCGGAAGGGAGGGGGAGTTATTAGGTTTAGGGTTTAGTTAAAGATGATTTTATATTTAGTGGGGAATAGTTCATGGCCGTTGATCTCCTTGATCTCAACGGCCCGGATTAAATGTGAAAGAAAAGGGATTGTTTGGGCTAATAGGGTAATTGGGCCGCCGGTTAGTTAAGAGTAAATGGGCCAGATCCGATTTCTCTTTTATATTCTTTCTTTTTTTCATAATTAGTTTAAAAGACCCATCTTATTTAAGGCTATCTTTTAATTTTAGAAAACAAAAGACCTAGTGACTAAAAGTCCTAGTTTCATAAAAATGTGAAACTATACAAAATTAACTACTCATGAAATTAACACCATGTTAAATTAACATTAAAATTAGAAAAATATAGAGATGCACTATTTTTGTGATTTGATTTTTTTTGATTTTTTTTTTTTTTCAATTTGTAAAACAAACAATTAACTTAAATCCTAAAATGCAAACAAATACTAAATGCCATGCCTATTTCTTAGTATTAATATCTAAGCAATTAAAACTTGATAAGATCCCTAAAATGGCTAATACTAAACTACAAATCATTTTAATAGTTTTGTTTTTTATATAAAGGTAATTCGGGTATGGTAAAAATCACGTGCTCACATAAGTCCCAGTACGTATAACTGCTCTGCCATAGTAGGCTCGCTCAAAGGCGCTCGGCCACAGTAGGCTCGTTATATAACTTACCATCTGATCTGAGGTTGCCTAATAGGGGCCTGCCCACCGATTATAGCTCGATGGTGGTGAAAATACTGTAATACTACCCAATAGGGGCCTTCCTACCGATAACTTAATGGTGGTAAAAATACTGTATATATATATATATATATATATATATATATATACCCTCTGCTCTCTTGAATGGAAGAAGTCAATACTTAACTGAATATAAAGTCCCGAAAAGGGATAATACGATAACTTATGAGACTAGGATAATGTACATAAATTTAGGAATATGAACTTCTCCTTTTGTCTTGTTATCAACACATGTAGTTACGAGATCATACCAAAATGAAGGATATTTTAGCCTTAACATACCTTAACCCCGTTGAGTCCTTAATACCTTCCAGACAACTCTTCAAACAACTCAACTCAATCTACCATAGTATAAGGAGATGCAAAATTAGTGTTGAGTGACTAGTCTGTTACTTAAGCTATTAGCTCGTTGACGTAAATTCGGCAGCATCTCCCCTGTACCTAGGGCCTCCTCCAACACCATATACTACCAACAAAAATAAGAGAAATCCAGCAACATATAAATATCAATAACAAGACACCATATAACAACAACAAATCACCACTACTTCACGGCGAGCGGTAAGCTCCAATTGGAATATGATAACCCATATCACTCTTTATAGACTTCTTACATTAACTTAATAGTATAATGAACATGACAATGAAGTCATTTATCAATGATTCCATCCTCATACCATATATTTATAACAAAGGAAACAATCCACAACTCCAACTATCCTCAATTAGCAACTTTATTCACTAGTTCATGTCTTGTCCATTCCCTTAACTTAATCAACATCAAGATAACCTTAAGCACATGCAAAAACACAATACACATACCTCCTACAGTAGCTTCAAGTTGAAATCAAAGTTATATTTAGTTTACAACAGCCCTCAATGGCAATACCACACCATTGAAGTGACTTAAGCTAATCTTCACTTCCAACCTAAAGTTTCTTATGTTTCTTTCACCAATTCACTTGATAAACATATAAACATGCATAACAACAGAAAACATATCATAATCAAGTTATTTTTCCCATTTTCCAGCATATATATACGTGTGTGTGTGTGTGTGTGTGTGTGTGTATAAAACAACCCAACAAAAGATAATAGCATCTCTTTCCCCTTTAAGTGCTATCTTGTAATCTTTCACTCCAACACCGCAACCAACATGTAATTAACCTTAAACACCATAAAAAGAATATTAAACATTTTTAGACAATAGATAACATTCGAACCCTAAGCTTAACTTAGCTCACCATCATCGTTATTCACATCACAACACCATAGAGGATTATTCTTCACCTTTGGGTAATTTTGATGTTGGATTATAGTGTATTTTTTTTGGAATTTGTTTGGAGCCTTGGGGGAACTATTTGGGAGAGTTTGGAGAGTGTAAGGATGGAAGGAGGTCTAAAAATGAGCAAATCTCATCCCAAAAACAAGATAAAAATAGGTGAAGGTCGGCCACCGACCAAGTAGGTCCCATAAGGGCTGCCTGTTCGGTCTCGCAAATATCTCTCTACTATGATGTCTTATCGAGTAACAGTTTAATACGTTACAAAATAGACTCGTAGATCTTCAATGATAATCCCTTAATTCCAAGTACATTGGGAGAAAAGTTCAGCGATATTTGACCTAATTTTCAACACATTTATGAATGTAACTTGTGATGACCTTTGCAAACTTTTGTTCCACAATTCACTTGACTTCAAAACATAACACACGACTATGATACGACTAAAATAACTTATAGAATAACCTACTTATCATGTTAATCACCATAGTCTCACCCCAAAAGTACATGTTATAATATTCCCAACTGGTCGACTTTTGACGAAACTTATTTTCTTCAATTTGTTTATCTTCTAAGCCTTCCAACCCTCTTGGTACTTGGTATTCATTATCTTACGTATTAGTAACCTCCAAATTAACATGATTAACTTACTTTATTTACTTTCAAAGATGATCTCATTTCTTATCTTACATCAATCGACTTGCAACGTACTTTTACGTATGGAAACATGAGGTGTAACATCATTCCCCCTTTTGGATCATTCGTCCTCTGATGTTGAATGATGGGCTTATCAGTCTCATAACCTATAGCTCTTACAAATACTTTAGTATTGTCCTTGCCATCTAGGCAGCTGTTCTCTGAATAAATCCAAAGGCCATGGCATTCTCCCCTTTAGGTCTCTTTCTCACACCACGACCTGTGGTCGGAAATCTTCCAATCTCGTAACTGTTGCTATATTCTATCATGCTGCCTTTACAACTTTGTCCTTGTCTGGGCACCTATCTGACTTTTCTCTCTTTTTTTTCCTCCTGCTTTTACCTAATCTATAGGCCTCACCTTGTAAACATATACAGATCAATGACAAGCTGTCTCTCTGGATATCTATAGGTGTATTGAAGTTCTTCGCTCTATACTTTGTCGAACTTACGACTATTGCTATATCTTGTTTCATAGTCTCGGTTATATATGCTTATGACTTTACTACATTTAGGTAGATTAGACTATACCATAACACTTACTTCGATTTATTATTACCGAGGTCTGCTACCCAACTTTAGGTTACTCTTTCGTTGCTTATCATATATGTATAAATCTAAGCCCTTTAATGCTTCCTCATTACTGTTCATCTTAAGAATGACAGCCTAATATCATCTCATATTCTGTAACGTTTATTCATCTACTGTTGATTCACCTTAATGTTGATCTATAATCTACTACTAATAACTTGAAACCTTTTACGTAATACATTTCACTAGGGCTCATGTCTCATCGAGAACATCTGCAGTTATTTGCCTGATCCACCTAGGGATGATACTAAACTTCAATAATCATATTTCATAGCATCCCAACGTGATTCATCTTATGGGGGTATTCTAATCCTATGCAATTCATGAAATAACTTCTCTTTGAATCATTACTCAATCGAAGGCCTAAATATCATCCTCTTATCATTTATCACAATTACACAATTATTCTACTACCAGGGTAGCATTCCCTCTTTTATAAATGCTCCTAGTCTTAAACTCCTCCGAGTTCATTTAGGCTGTACAGAGCTTTTTATAACTTACGGAAACCATCAGCTCTGTTGTTTTGATGTGTTAATCCCGAGGACTTACCTATTATTGCCACCTTCTCACTTACCTTTTCTTATTCTTACTCCCATCTACCTAAAACCTTGTCGCTCTACCATACTTTAGCTTGCGACCTACACATATCTATTTATACTACTCGCAAACTTCCTTTAACTTGATAACACCACATATTTCCTTATGTTATTCTAGAACCTCGAGCGAGATATCACGTCGTCTCTAACTCTTCTTTACTTTCTTAACCAGACCTCTCGGTACCTGAAAACTATAGGCTAAAAGATATGCCACTGACGACACAACTATCATTTGTGGATACTGAATCATAGCACTTCTAGCCCTTTATCAAAAGTCTGGACTATTCATAACCTTCTCCACTTGAGTATCTCGTACATTCTTCACATTTACCTTACTTACCTTTAAATCCCGCATCGTATTTTCTGTCTCTTTCATAACCACTCTTCCACATAAGTGGAATTCACATCCACAGCTTGAAGCTCTACCATAATACTTGCACCTCTAGTGCATACACAATCCGGTGGGAGCTTCATACTTACTCCTTTTGAAGCCAGTACTTTTCTATATAGCTTATCATAGAGTTGTTATAAAATATGGTTGATGTACTATCTCTCTTATACCTCTAATATTAAGAGTGATTCTACAGTGTTTAGAATCATGATTTCTATAATTATCTGGATCTAATAATAAGACTCCTGATTCACTTAGTTGATGTAACTCTTTAGTTTCCTCTTCTCTCTTAGCCTTTAAGTAGGCTTAAGCTATCTTTCGATCTGCGGCTCAGGGTATTAGTTATTACTTTCGCCTTTCATGGACACTATGGAACATCCATAATATAATCTTCTAAATCAAGCCTTTGTCTGTGAGGTGGACTCAATTCTTTCTTTTAACTCATACCAGAGTCTCCTATTGCTGAGGAATGTCAATATATATTGTGCACAGATAATACTCTGAAACCTTAAGTGTGTTCATAATGTAACTAACTCTGGGTCATTAATCGAATAATTCCTTTTGTGCCTTCTCAGCTTTCTTTAAAAGTAAGCAATTACTTTTCCTGGTCGTTCTGTCACTTGTTGCATGAATACTTCGCTTATCATAGTGCTCACACCTATTGGACTTTCGGGCAACTCATATGATCTCGAATATTACTTTAGATTTACTTCCCGTTCCTTAATCATGACAGGTGCCACTTTGTTATGGAGTGCATACAATGCTGTAATGAGGATGTTGTTACAAGATCATTTATTCTTTAGGTTACTATTCGTATGTTGAAGTCTTCTTCCTTATTTCCTCAACTAGTCTTTCGTTGTAGCACTTAGGGAAGACCCTCTGACTATTGTAAAGCTGGGAGCTTTTTACATCATATACCCGATAAATTTTTTAATGTTCTTACTCGGCTATAATTATTCTTAGTTACTTATCTGTGCGCCCTTGTGCTCGTAGGGTTACTTCTGAACTGAAATTTTGACTATCTTCCCAATGACACTCTCTTTTATTTCCGTAATACTTATATGGTACCTTTAACTACCCCAATTCCTATCTGAATATTTCTCAAGGATTACGATGTCATATATGTGAGACTGAATTTCTTGTGTTGGGTTTCACTACGTTTATCTTGCATGATCTGTTGATTTATCTGAGACCTCTTGTCTAGCCATAAGTAGGCTCTTCCTGAATCAACTACTAACTACTCGTCAGTCCATGCTCATATCTATATTCTGTGTAACATCTCTTGGGTTATGTCTTTTGTCTTAACTTACCTTTAGCACTGGCTCCTAATGTATCAAGTGTACATTCACACTTATCTATCAATAACATCCTAGCCGGGAACCCTTACTGTCTCTTTCCGGTATCGTGCTTGCATAATGTTCTGGAGTGGTAACATATCTGTAGCATCTGAATAAATACAATCTCGTTCCTTTCAACTTTTTACCACATTCTTTCTTTACTATTTCGTAGTTACTTGAACTACATAACTCCAACTTAATACCATATCACACTGTCTTCCTCCCTTCCTCCCTTTAGGAAGGGAGCACTAGCATTTAATGGTATGAAGATTTACCTATAAATGTTATACCTCTTCATCTTTGGCATCTCTTCACATCTTCACGACTCTAACTTGCCTTGCTGTGACCCTTCTGTACCAAGGATAACTGAATTTCTTACGCACGAGAGTGACACCTAGTGTAACTGGCACACTTAGTCCCTTAAGTTTAACTCTCCTCATAGTACTTGCTTTATGGAAGCGTCTTTCTAAATGACCTTTAAAGGTTATTCTTCCGTTGTCCATTCTATCATTGCTAAAATGCGATCTCCAAAATTCTCACGCTGCCAATTATTATCAAATCCTTCAGTCCCTAAATCATGTTCGATTTTTTTTTCTTGTTTACTATCCCATACTAATTTATATTACTCCGGGAATCCAACTTAGTCTTCTGGTAATCACGTTAGAGTCACCAACTCATTTCTCAAAATAAGGATATGACTTTATGGCATATACTCTTTTATAGTCTCAAGGCATGTCACCTCTTGTATTTTCCTTTACTTGACCATAGACTCTATCATCCTGTCATATTATGATTTACCGTTATAACCCTTTTATCACATCTTACTCGTAATGCTTCATTTACTCTCTTCTTATTCTCCTGCTCTCTTTCTATTATCTTAGTCTGAAAACTTCAACAAAGCATTCTTTAACTTTTATCTCCCTTTGCTCCATCTCACTAGCTCTTCGGGTCGCCTAATATTCTCTTTTTACTCGGGGCGGGAGTCATACTAAGGTAAATATTTATCCCTTCTAGGATTCTACTATAAGTTTTCATATTTCTGAACGTTCTAGTATTTATATCTGACTGTACTATTCTAGAGTGCACCATCTGGTATGCACGATCTAATAGGGCCTCAAATAGGGTCACATCGTGAAGAATTCTCTCTCTACTAATGCCCTTGTCTGCTGCTATATTAGCCCTCTGGCTAGCTATAATTTTTCTAATTGCAAGCATCTCTATATCATTAGCAAACATAAGTCTTGGCTCGAACTCTTATGACTCAGCTCTATAACACAATTTGGATTCGAAAGAAGGGTAACATACTCCTAAATGACTTGTAGCTTCCTGTTTATATAATGTGGTACACAACACATCTATAAACAAGGCTCTATTAGACACGTCTTGTAGATTCTCTAAGATAGTACCGTTATGATACCAAATTTGTCATGCCCCAAACCTGAAGAGGTGTGGCCGACACTTGGTGCCATACTTGGCCCGAGCGTACCACTCTGTAACTGTGAACTTTGGAGGGGTAGCCCTCAACTTAGGTCGATGAGGCCATATTCTAAATCATCTGAAAATAATGTCTCTCTCATATGAGGGGTAAACATATCCAAAAGCTGATATATATAACTGTGCAGGCCGACGAAGCCTCCATGAACATATACTGATATACAAAATATACAGGACTCGTCTACAAGCCTTTAGAGATGACTGTATCATGGTTGAGACAGGGCCTCAACCTACCCATCAAACCTGTAACAAAAAAATGGGCTCCAAGGTCTATACCTGGTAACTACAAGGGAGTGGAGCTTACCAACCAAGCTGATGTTACTCTGTCTACTGGGAAGGTCTATCCAACTGTCTATCGGGACTTGCAGGCATGAAATGTAGCGTCCCCGACAAAGGGACGTGAGTACGAAATACTGTACCGAGTGTGAGCACCTAATTTTTGCCCAACATAGAAAATTACTCCTAAAAATAGTCCACAATAATTTTAGTTATTTTATGGAATTTTAGGAGTTTTTTCTTTTATTCACATTGTTCATGCATATTTAGAAATATTTTAAATTATAAAAATCATCAAAAATATTTTTTTATCTTTCATTTAGTATGTTAATTGCATTTAAAAATTAATCATAGGTTAACAGGATAATTAAAACATAAAAATTACAAAAAAAGAGCTAATCATTTTTAGGTTTTTTTAAATGAATAAGTTGGTTGATTCGCACTTTAGTGAGTCTGACACTGGTTAAAATAGATAGATAGGCTAGTTGTGCAAAATTTAGGACTCTTTAATTAATTTGGCTAGAGCTTAAAATCGAAGAAAAGTAAAGAATAAAGAAAGGGAGGACTGTAAGCCTATTTACGATCTAGGCCAAGAACTTCAGTGGCCAATTACCCCAAATTCCGGCCCAATCTAATATCTTTTACCCTGTTAAAACCTACGCCCACTCACTATTTTTCGGATACACCTAAGAGACCCTCACTCAAAAAAAAAAAGAAAAAACTCTAGCTGCCCTTTAATTCCAAAACCCCTCGACACATTCACTCTTCTCCTACTGGTTCTCATCTGCACTAACACATCTTCACACACGCGCGGAAAGTATTCAATAGCTAGCTGAAGGAACTTTCAAAAAATTAAAAAAAAATAAAATTGAAAACTGGATCTGAAAAGCTTAAAACAAGGAGCTTCTGAAAATCTGGGCTTCTATAGGTCTGTCAGGGTCAAAATCACTGCTGCTCAATGTTGAATCTATTGTATTTGTGTAGATGAATTCTCTCTGATTTTCCTGACCTTTATTTGGGTTCATTTCCTTCTCCTTGTTCGAAGTTCAAGTACTATGTTGCAATCTTTCACCGCAACAAACATGTAATTAACCTTAAACACCATCAAAAGAATGTTAAACATACCTTATGCAGTAGATAATATTCGAACCCTAAGCTTAACTTAGCTCACCATCATCCTTATTCACATTACAACACTATAAAGGGTTATTCTTCACTTTTGGCTGACTTTGATGTTGGATTATGGTGTATTTTTTTTGGAATTTTTTTGGAGACTTGGGGGGATTGCTTGGGAGAGTTTGGAGAGTGTGGGGATGGAAAGAGGTCGAAAAATGAGCAAAGCTCATCTAAAAAACGAGATAAAAAATGGTGAAGGTCGGCCACCGACCAAGTGGGTCCCATAAGGGCTGCCTATTCAGTCTCGCGAAAACGCGAATATCTCTCTACTACGACATCGTATCGACGAACAATTTAATGCGTTAGAAACTAGACTCGTAGATCTTCAATTTGGTAGGTGGATCATTCCTTAATTCCAAGAACATCGGGAGAGAAGCTCAGCTATATTTAACCTAATTTTCAGCATATTTATGAATGTAACTTGTGATGACCTTTGCAAACTTTTGTTCCACAACTCGCTTGACTTTAAAACATAACACACGACTATGATACGACTAAAATAACTCATAGAATAACCTCCTTATCATGTTAATCACCCTAGTCTAACCCAAACGTACATGTTATAACATTTCCAACTAGTCGACTTTTGACTAAACTTATTTTCTTCAATTTATTTAGCTTCTAAGCCTTTCAACCCTCTTGATACTTGGTATTCATGATTTTAAGTATTTGTAACCTCCAAGTTAACATAATTAACTTACTTTATGTAATTTTAAACATGATCTCATTTTTTATCTTACATCAATTGACTTTGCAACATACTTTTATGTAAAAAACATGAGATGGTAACGTATATGTTACTAACAAGGGCATAATCTGATACCGAATAATTTATATTATTATTAAAATGAAACTACCAAACAAAAAATTTTAAACCTAAATAATGTAAGCTTATGTATTAAAACCGTAATAAAAAAAATAAGTACTACTGCAAAATTACAATATCCAGAAAGATCCTCCAAAACGGATCCTAATCCAAATGGGAATCGGTAACATTAATCGGATATGTATATAACTCCCAAACGGGAATCGCTAACATTAGACGGATTTGGACTTCAAAAATTACAAGCCCTTCTAGCTTGGGGTCCAGCCGGTGGACAACAGTCTGAGTTTTGCCTTTGATGGTACTGTTTCTCTCTATCTCTTTATGTTGAGTTTGAGATTTTGACGTAGGTTATGAATAGAGGGTTTAAAAATTGAGTTGACACTTGTTATTGGTTTCTTCTCTTGTCAAGATTTTTGATTTTTTGACCTAGGGTTTGAACAACCTTGTGGATCTGCTGTTTAATGCAGTTAAAGATGGGGTCTGACTTGAGGAGGTGGGTTTCAGACAAATTGATGTCTCTTTTGGGGTACTCACAGCCGACAGTTGTTACTTATGTTCTTACTCTTTGTACGTCCTCTTCTTATATTTTAATAAACATTGATTAGAGTACCTACATTCTGATGTTAAATTTTTGTGGCAACATTGTTCATAATATCACTTCAATGCAGCTAAGAAAGCTTCATCACCTTCTGATCTAACTAATCAGCTCGTAGATATGGGAATGTCATCCTCGGGTGAAACAAGGGTGTTTGCTCAAGAAATTTTTTCTAGAGTTGAGCGCAAGACGACAGGGCCAAATGTTAGTATTTCTTACAGTTTCAGTTATTTCACAGGGTTTTACTAGTGAGGATTCTTTTGGTGAAACATGGCGCTTTATCTCTTAACATTCGGTATTTCTTATTGCACCAGCTGTATTTACAAGAAGAAAGGGAGGCTGCAAAGTTGGTGAGGAAGCAAAAAACCTACACGCTTCTGGAGGCTGATGATGATGATGACAATAATGTTGGTGGTGAAAGTAATTCTGTCTCCTCTCAGACTAGGAAAGGGGACACTCATCAGAAGAAGTTCAGGAGGAGGGTTGAGACCCATGAAGACGAAGACGACGAGGCATAGTGCTTATACTCTTCTTCTTCTTGATAGAATTCGGTTTTGTTTCTGATGGTAAGCTGCCCCAATAGTGCTTGTTGTATTAACAGGTTTCTTTCTATTGACTAAATATGATGGTGCAGGTAGTTAGGAATGTGGGCGATGAAAGACGGGTTAGGAGACGAACGTCCCTAGATGAAGATGACAGTGATAACTCTGAGGTACAGCTTATGGTGTATTCTTTCAACTTTTTTTGCATGTTCACCTTTTCCATACTCAGAACTCCCGAACCATTTGATATTGCTTGCATGTTTTGCTGTTGCAGTCAGAAGAGGAAATACTTCGGGACCAAAAGGAGAGGGAGGAGTTGGAACGACATCTCAGAGAGCGAGATGCTGCAGGGACTAGAAAGGTGAGCAATTTTAACATTGTTTGAACCTCCGTGTGCTTAGATAGCATGCGGTGCTTTCATGATTTGAATTCGCTGTCAGGGGTTTGGGTGGAAAGGTATGTTTGAGTAATTGGTAAATCAATCTATTAATTCTTTTGTTTTCAGAGTTGTAAAATTGAAGCATGGATGCACTTTAGGCAATGAAAGATTGGTCCCATACAAATACGAATCTGGTGGGGTAGTCTTGTGGATTTGACTATCTTCTAATGCATTTGAAACCAGCAATTTTCGATGAAGCTCTCATTTAAGTTTTTGTTGGTTTAGTTGCTGTTAATTTGAAAGTTTAAGACTGAGGCACATATGCACTTGGATCTTCTATGTTCTATTTGCTATCATATACACCTTCTATTAGGTTACCGGTCTGAGCATCACATTCTTTGATTGTGTTTGTGCATTGATATAACCTATATATTTGAATGTCTCTCTTGATTCTCTCTGCCTTTCCAGGGTAGGGGTAAGGTTCCCCAGACTCCACTTGTGGGATTATATTGGGTTGTTGTCTCTCTTGATTAGTTGCTCTTTTTTTCATAAAAAAATGTGTCATGCATGCGCGAGGATTTTCTGTGTTATTTTGCTAGCTTTTACATCATTCTGTGAGAGGTTTTGATTGATATCTCTTGTTGAAATTATTGGATATGATTTGATCCGTGTCTACTAATGGAGGTCGGACTTATTTCTTGTGTGCTGATGGTATTCAGCATATTTCCTTGTTCTAATACTACTGTGGTATTTTTGTCTTCGTGAACAGTTGGCAGAGCCAAAATTAACAAGAAAGGAGGAAGGTACTTGCTATAGATACAGTTCCTGCTGTACATGTATTTGTTTATTTTTCTTATTCTTCAGTAGAACAAATGAGAATTTATGCAAATGAGCTCATACATGGATAACTGACAGAAGAGGCAATCAGGAGGTCTGATGCGTTGGAGCGAGATGACATTGGAGCTTTAAGGTTAGTCACCATACAATCTAGTTCAGTATTCTATTATTATCTTGCATCTCACAAAATCTTCTAGTAACCACGTCAATCCATCATGAACTTGCAATCTCTTCTATTTGAAGTTCATTTACTTATCTATTTTGTCCAAAGGAGCTAATTGAAGTTGGTGTGTCTCTTTTACCTGTGGTATTATGTTAATAGTTTTGAGGAGGTACTTGAACTTTAATACCCCCCCCCCCGAAAAAAAAAAAAGGGAAACAGATGAAATAGGCCTGTTGGAGTTAAAACATTATCTTGCTTGTTAGTAGATAAAATGGCTTATTGAGTATTCCACTCTTAAAGAAAAAGGAAAAATTAGATAGATCTGCTTATATATAAGTTAAATTTCGGTCCAGGCTAATCTGCTTTAAGATAAAAGACGACGCCATATGTATGTACATATTGGGGACATGGTTTGACCGAAGTCATTTGTCAAATCAGCATCTAGTTTGCATGAAAAGTATAAGTGGAGCATTAAGCTCTTTTAATACGGAATGCATCTGTCGGGATATTCTCATACTTCCTTCATTCTAAACAAGTTAAAGACATGATGGTGTTCTTCAAGCAGCTTTTCCATCTATTCAATCTTCTGTAGTCTCCAACTCGTGGTTGTTTCATTTAATACCCCTAAAATGTTGAACATCAAGACACGAGAGTCCATATTTGGATTTGCAATGCAACTGTGATTTGTGCATTCACTGTGACCTCTGCCAGAGAACTCCAGCTCTTGATAATCTATCTCCTCTTCCTTAAACTTCTTGCACTTTAGAGTTGAGAGGAGATAGTACTAGTGACAGAAAAAGGCACACTGTGGCGTTTGGAGTAGAGAATTATGTTTCTATTCATCCTTTTTTGGATTGATTGGGTATGTAACTGAGAAGCACTTATTCGTCATCCTTATCATTTCTGTTTCAAAAAAATAAAATAAAATTGAGAAGCAATTGGGTGTTAATGTCTAACAAGGTTTTCGTGAAATAGACTGATCTTTTGTTGATTGAATGGCTTCGTGCACATTACATTTTCTAGTGCATTGCATTCGATACTTAGTTTTCCTTTACTATACTTATGTATTTGTTATTCTTTGTCTTTTTCTTGTGGGATTTGGGAGAAGGGTGAAGAGGGGGGGGGGGGGG
>MCJB01049201.1:18105-32748 GCA_002018475.1 Nicotiana obtusifolia
AAAAAAAAAAAAAGAAAACACATGTAAGTGTACACTGTGTACATACAGAAAGGATGGTATGGAAGAATTGGCTTCTGTGCTTTACAGTTAGTGGATTTTTCTGTATCAAGGATCTGAAGGTATTTGTTTTCCAGCTAAATCTTATTATTCAAACCCGAGAACTACTTTGGTGCAGATTTGTTTTTGAAGACCAAATTGAGTTCATAAAGGCAGCAGTGATGGATGGTGTTAATGTATGTCTGCTTATTCAATCTTGTCAACATGTTCTTGTGCTAAATCTCCTTTCGCTAATTTCTTGATCATTGGTTTAAGGCCGTCTTTTGTTTGTATGCAGGTTGACCAAGAGTCTCCCGCTGAGTCAATAGAGAAGTCTATGGCTAAATCAGCATTTGAAAAACTTCAGGTATCAATTTATCAGCATCATGTCGTGCAATAGTATTAGCACTTATGGGATGTTTGGTATGCGAACAAGTTATAGCAGGATTACAATGTAGGGATTATAATACGTGGATTAAATAACATGTTTTGTGGTAGATGTTCAGTTCATTGGATTAAAATTGGGATTTAGGGGTATAATATAAAACTGGTGTTTGGTTCTACTAGATAAACTTGGATAAACTTTTTGTTTTCAGTTTTAACCTTGGCCTTCTTAAAAAACTTTGGGAGAAGAGTTTTGGGGAAGGGCATCTTTGTCTTTTGATTATTTTATCTCGGGATTAGCTAACCTGGGATAGTTATCCCACATGGAATTTGGTATATGAATCAACGGATAAGAATTGATTATGAAGGTCTGCATCTATAAAGTTTTGTCTTTTCTGTTAGAATTCTTCACTTTTGCTCTCTGGCTTTTGCACATTATTGTACTACTAGGTTTTTATTGAGACCATTTTTCTAGATTGACCATGGGTTGTCCAGTTTTGTTGCGTTCGATTATTGAAACTCATTTTTTGCTGATCGTCTTTCCTGTATACATTCTTTAGGAGGATAGGAAGACTCTACCAATATATCCGTACAGGGATGATTTGCTCCAAGCTGTTAATGATCATCAGGTAAGGTTGGTTGCTTTGCATTTGTTTTTACTTTTCTTTTGTTGTGGTCTCAGGCTAGTTATAATGTCCTTTTTACTAAATTGTTGTGTGGACACTATTTACAAATTTGTTGCTTGTTGCAGGTTCTTGTTATTGTTGGAGAAACGGGTTCCGGGAAGACCACCCAGATACCGCAGTATCTACACGAGGCGGGGTATACCAAACGAGGGAAGGTATGGATGTCTCTTATATAGAGTATGTACCACACCCTCCAAAAATAAGGACGTTTTTGTTAAGAGGCAGAGACTGTTTTCTGGGATAGCATTAACTACCATGCCAAGGGAAGTGGCTGGAACTAAAAGAGAATGACGCCTAAATAATTGAGGAATATGCTATCTTACAACTCCTTTTTGATAAGTACTTTGGACTATTCAAATAAGCACCAGGAAAGTGCTGATGTTACAAAAGTCCAGAGGACTTCCCCTTTAGTTCAGGAGTCCGAGAAGTCCACCAATTAGTCGAAATCATTTACACTTTTTAAGTTTCCCCTGCAAAGCAGGAGTCAATTAGCATCTAAATTCGACATAGTGTATTGCTTTTGTATTTCATTCAAAGCATCTATTGTTTCTCTCTCTAGACTCCCTGAGTACATAAAGGTTTTCTTCCTAAAGCTCTTATATGCTTCCTACCTCTTTATCCCCGCCCGCTATTTATAGCATCCTTTACGGTCCTTGCGATGCCGACTGTACTCCAAATTGATTAAGGAATATTCTCCAGATTTGACTGATAGGAGGATAATGCAGAAAGAAAAGGTTTATGGCCTCAGTTGGTTGTTCACAAATGTAACATCTACTGCAAGGTATAACCCCCCCTTGGCTGCAGATTATCCATAGATACGTGCTTATGCATAGCAGTCCTTATAAGCATGTATTCTAGAGTAGTTTTACTCTTCCTGAAAGTTTTCCAATGCCAGAGAATATTCACACCATTTCCCAGCAAAAGCTTGCAGCAAGATTTTTCGGTAGACGATCCTTTCTCTTATCAACTACCTCCTCCACATGTGCTTTGTAAATCCTTATTAAAACGGATGGAAAGAAGAGAACATATGTTTTCTTGTTTCCTTTTCAGCATTGCCGAACACAAGGAAAATTAATAGAATTCTCCCCATAATGGATTTGAATGACCAAGTCCCTCCACCCGTGTTTCTTGGTCCAAGCATAGTGCAAGTTATGTTGTCGTATTCAGCTCCATTTCCTTGGAGGAGGAACATGGTTGGAGCCGACAAAGAGTTAATCTCAGTTCAAAACAAACTTTGCTACAATTGCCCTCCTTATCTCTATTTATAATGTTGAGAACTTCTCAGTTCAAACTCTGGCTGTTGCTGTTGGGCTCTCTGTTATTTTAGGTTTGGTTTGTGGGTCTTGTGTCTGCAATTCTTGAGAGTGTTCTCTCTCTCTCTCTCTCTCCCCCTTTTTTTTGTTGAGAAGGTTACATTTGTTGTATATATTTTAACTGCACCAAAGCTAGTATAGACATCCATAATTACAAAAGGGGTACAGGAAGATATTAATCCTTAAACTACTTACAAGGATCCTATATCGTCAACAAAAGACTCTAGATCTTCCATGTATTCTTGCTTACACCAAAAATAGTAAAGGGATAAAAAATGCATTTTGTTTCTGGATAGGGCTGTATTTATCTTCAAAGCATATTTGGTTTCTCTCTTTCCATATTGTCCACCAAATGCAAGCTGGGACAATCTTCTATATCTCTTTCTGGTTGGAGGAGCTATTATATCTTTTCCAGCATTCTAGAACTTCTAGGGTATCATTTGGCATAACCCACATGATTCGTTTCAGATTAATGAAAATCCTCCATACTTGTTCTGTTATCCTGCAATACAAAAAAGGATGGTTGATTGTCTCTGCCTCTACTCTACATAAATAACATCTGGAGCATAGGTGGAAGCCCCTCTTGATTAGGCTATCCTGAGTCAAAATAGCTTTTCTGGTCAAAAGCCATGTGAAGCTAGCAACTTTATAAGGAATTGTTGAACTTCTCTCTTCCTTTGATCAAAGACCTTTGGAGATCTTTCCACATAGCTTTTATGAGTTGTTGAAGGCTTGCTTGAATTTTGTGTATTCATTCTGGAGCTGTCCACGAATTGGTGATACCTGTGTGGTCACCTTATTTGCAGTTCAGTTAATTGGATTGTCTGTCACTATATTGCTATGGGAATAAATTTTTGGGGAATAGTTTTTTATCTTGAGGTAGGAGGAGCATTTTTCAAGGGTCCTGCAGTATGGTATGTTAACTTCGGTTGATTCTGTGAGGACTACTTCGCTGTCATTTTCTTACCCCACATCTCTGTGTTTCTACCTTTAGAGATCTTTTAGCTCATCTTGCTTTTGCAGATTCGCTGCGTGTTTATTCTGTGTCCCTTTCTTTTCACCGTTGTTTTACTTTTGAGCTTGGTCAAAATAATGCATGGAACCTACATATTTATGGGCTGTGTCTCTGCCCAACCAAAGGTGCGGTAGAATGAAGGAACTTCCTAGAGAGGTTTTCTCTGTTGCCCTTGCAGCAATCCCAAATAGGGAATAGGGAAGCCAGAATATTTGGCTATCCTAAATCATGTTTTTAGGAGATGAATCCTACACGACTTTCTGCCTGTAATCTTGTAATATAGGACAGCAAGGCCCTCTGCCAATTCCTTATTTTTTTAGGCAACTCGAAGTTTTTGAACATGAACCATAAATTTTGTAGTGATTCTTTTTGGCAGTGATTTATTGTCAAGGCAATGTATTCTCCCATATGGTTGAAGCTATTAAACGCCTATTCTTAGCGATGTAAAACTGGAATCAGAAATATGGTTTATGGTTGCTGAAACTAATATTTGCTTCTCACAGATTGGATGTACTCAACCTCGTCGGGTTGCTGCAATGAGTGTTTCTGCACGTGTTTCTCAAGAAATGGGAGTGAAACTTGGGCACGAGGTATGCTTCAGATGATATGTTTACTCTTACTTTTTATTAGTTGTAGAGGATGTGTTTGCTCTTCATTTAGCGTATGTTAAAGTTGAAAAGAGGAAAGCTGGTTTTCATGTAGTTTGTAGCGAGAATCCTCTTGATCGTGTTTGCACTTAGAGGTTTTTGCTAATCGAGTTCTGGTTATAGGTTCTGGTACATCAGAGAACATCAAAGGCTTCAGCATTCTGATCTTTATTTATTATCTGCTCAGTTGTTCGCGCAATCTCTTGACATTGTCTTGTTCAAATGATATTTGTACCTTAGGACTTGGACATATATTTTCTCAATCTTTACATCAGCTTCCAACATGTAAAGATTGAATCTGTCATGTCCAGGTTGGCTACTCTATTCGTTTTGAAGACTGCACTTCCGAAAAAACATTGCTGAAATATATGACTGATGGGATGTTGCTGAGAGAATTCCTTGGTGAGCCTGATCTAGCAAGCTATAGGTCTGTGCTGTAGTAAATGATTTTATTGGTATTTCTTACCCAACTCCCAAGCCTTTTGATTTGTCTAATCAAGTGTTTGGCCTTTCAGTGTCATCATGGTCGACGAGGCTCACGAAAGAACGCTGTCCACTGACATCTTGTTTGGCTTGGTTAAGGCAAGTCCTCCTTATTTTAGCCTTTAAATCTTAATGTGATGCTCACTCTTGGTCATAATAGGAAGCCGCCCTTTGTTTGGGAACTGAACAATGGACATTATGAACTCTTTACATGTTTGTTTTGTCAATGCAGCTTGCATACATGAAATTAGACAAAAACTCTTGTTACTGGATATATCCTAATTTTCACTACAGTTCAGGAAGAGAAACCTGGAGAAAATTTAATGAAAAATAAAATCTCCTCATAGAAAGGCTTTTCCATTGGGCTCCCCAAAATACTCACTTTGATTCTCCACGCAAAAAAGTGGACTTTTCCCAACTTTCTTATACTTTCTTTCAAAGGAAACATGCAACAGAAAATGTTCTCTGTTGTTTTCCCTTCCCTAGTTTCCAAGAAAATGATTAATAATGTTACAGTAGCTGGTGGGCTTGTATGGATTGGTGAACTAGAATGGGGAATAACAACTTTACATGGATCTCATTTGACCTTCAATTGTGAAATTCATGAGTGTGAAACTGCATCCCCATCACCTTCTTGTTGCTGACATAGCTACTTACTTTATCACAGGATATTGCTCGATTTCGGCCTGATCTAAAGTTGCTTATTTCAAGTGCGACTCTAGATGCAGAGAAGTTTAGTGATTATTTCGACTGTGCTCCAATTTTTAAAATTCCTGGAAGGCGGTTTCCAGTTGAGATACACTACACAAAAGCACCAGAGGCCGATTACTTGGATGCAGCAGTAGTCACCGCTCTTCAGATCCATGTAACTCAGCCACCTGGTGATGGTGATATCTTAATCTTTTTGACCGGGCAGGAGGAGATTGAAACGGCGGAGGAGATCATTAAGCACCGGATAAAGGGTTTGGGGACAAAAATTGCTGAGTTGATAATTTGCCCAATATATGCAAACCTGCCAACAGAACTGCAAGCCAAGATATTTGAGCCCACTCCTGAAGGGGCTCGTAAGGTTGTCCTGGCTACAAATATTGCTGAAACATCATTGACGATTGATGGGATTAAATATGTTATTGATCCAGGTTTCTCTAAGATGAAGTCCTACAACCCTCGGACAGGAATGGAGTCACTACTGGTCACTCCTATATCGAAGGCGTCTGCGAACCAACGGGCTGGTCGATCTGGAAGAACTGGTCCTGGGAAGTGCTTTCGATTATACACTGCATATAACTACATGAATGATTTGGAAGACAACACAGTTCCGGAAATACAAAGGACCAACCTTGCAAATGTCGTGCTCTCTCTCAAGAGCCTTGGGATTCATGACTTGCTGAATTTTGACTTCATGGACCCCCCACCAGCAGAAGCTCTACTTAAAGCGTTGGAACTGCTCTTTGCCCTTAGTGCCCTTAATAAGCTTGGCGAGTTAACAAAAGTAGGTAGAAGAATGGCCGAGTTTCCTCTAGATCCGATGCTGTCCAAGATGATTGTTGCCTCTGATAAGTACAAGTGCTCTGATGAAATAATAAGTATTGCTGCAATGCTTTCTGTGGGGAATTCTATCTTCTATCGTCCAAAGGACAAACAAGTCCATGCGGACAACGCACGGATGAACTTTCATATGGGTAATGTGGGAGATCATATTGCTTTGCTAAAGGTTAGTTGCTGAATGATAATGGACGTGTTCTGGTACAATATATTCCTAGTCAATATAGTTTTTTGTGGCATGATGATGTGCTTTGCATATCTTCTTTCTTCATATTTGTATCTTCCTGTTGGACAATCCTGCCTCTGAAGTACACCCCAATAGGTAGAGACAAAGTAGAAACAAGTTTCCATATGGTGTATTTGCCTCCAAGAGGTAGTTTTCTAGGGTCGGAGGTAGGCATGACAAATTTTCTGACTGTTGAACAGTAAACCAGAATAAAGAAATGTCTTATATGATCAGGTGAAATTAAGTGCTACCCTGTGGGTATATATTTCTTTTGGTGTCAGGGGGGAGGGTACATCTGTAGGATGTTAAAGAAAATGCAATGTCTTTATCATACATCAAAATAATTGTCATGTCATGATAACACACTATCATTATTTATTTATTTGAAATTTAGCTTGCTACCTTCAAATAAACAAAAAAGAAAATCTGGTTTGCAGCTTGGATGCATGCTAAAAATGGCTTTCTTCTTTGGCTACTGTTGATTTTCAGGTTTATAATTCCTGGAAGGAAACAAACTTCTCAACGCAGTGGTGCTATGAGAACTACATCCAGGTTAGTATCAAATTATTGTTCGATGCTGTGATAGTCTCCTCTTTTTCATGAAAGACATTTAATAGCTAAATAAAATGCATCCAGGTTAATTTCAAATTCTTGTTCTACGCTGAGTTAGCTCTCTTCTTTTCCTTGTCGAAGGAAGCCATCTAGCCCAATAAAATTTGTATTTAGCTATGAATCATGATTCTGCTGCTACAAATATTTTAGTGCTACCATGTTTTGTTTAAATTTCACCAGTGTCGTTAGAAGATCATTTTATCCATGGCGCTTTAACTAAAAAAGGCACTTATTATTAACAATAAAGAAAAGGCCCTTAATATTCCATTCTCTAGATTTTTATAATAAGCTGGGCTTAAATGGAGCAACATGGAGGAGGATTCATATGACCAAACTCATTTTGATTGTGATTGAGGCTTGTTGTATCGTTGTATCACAGACATGGCTACAGGAGGGAATTGACCCTGACAGGACTGCAACTGTTATAGAAGGGGTTTGGGGGAGTGATTGTAACTTTAATTGATGGGTGATGTTGATTCATCATTGTTACTTGTAATGTTTAATGAAAAGTTCATTTAACTTTCTAGGTCAGAAGCATGAAGAGAGCCAGGGATATCCGAGATCAATTGGAGGGCCTGCTGGAAAGGGTGGAAATTGAGTTGACTTCAAATATTAATGACTTGGAAGGTATAAAGAAGTCTATTACATCAGGATTTTTCCCCCACTCAGCAAAACTGCAAAAGAATGGGTCTTATCGAACTGTTAAACATGCCCAGACAGTTCACATTCACCCCAGCTCAGGTTTAGCACAGGTAAAGGATTTTGTTTACTTAGAAAAGGAAAAATAAGTAGAAAAAGATGTTGCATGTTACAAGAGGCTCTAAATTGCTTGGCAAAGACAATGAACTCAAGATGCAAAAAGATAAATTGCAATTGTTGTTTTTACTAGAATAGCGGACATTGGTGCATCAGTATCTTCCTTAGGATTATTTTTTTGGCCTCACCACTGTACATGACCCAAAATATGGTATTCGTGTTGGCAACTTAACAGTTGAGATGTTAATGCAGTTTAAAAGTTCGTGATTATAGACTGACCACTATTGAGCTTATCTGGTAGCAGATTCACGGCTTTCCTAGGATTTACTAGTCTTTTGATGATCATCCCCGAGAACTGGTAATTCTGTGTGTTGTTTGGCTACTTATGACCATCTCAACCGGCTGTCGAAATCTTATCTCCCCCACCGCTCCCATCTCAATCCTTCACTTCTTTTTTGATGAGGTAAATTGTTTTATTAATAATGGAAAAGCTCATGTATACAAAAAGTATACCAGAAAGTAGAAAATCTACAAAATAATATGATTCTGTCTGAATGACACCTGATGATCTCATGGGTACACCAAGAACTGGGATGGAATATACATCGTTATACTCTCTTCTGTCAAAAGCTCTTTTATTTCGTTCCTTCTACAGGACAGACATGGTACTAGTGGGGCAACATTCCTGGTTATTCAACTTGTTGTCCTGAATTTTCAGCTGGAGAATGTCTCATTCATTATACGCCGCATAGTGCATTGCAGTTTGAACCATCTCAATATCTCACACCACAAAACAAATTGTAAAATGTAGTCTACATCTTTACATGATATTTGCATATGAAGCACCAGTTGACGTACATAATTTTTCGTATGTCAATAGCCCTCTTTAATGTTCTTGGTCCTTTGGAATCTGCGGAAAACTCGGTTCCTCCCTCATCAAGAGCTTAATTATTGAAAACAATCCACCTCTTACCTCCTCCCACCTCCATTCATTACTAACACGTGATATGCTTTGCTTGTTTAGCAAGCCTTGGAATTTAGCCACTTTCCATTCCTGAAGGTTCCGCTTGATCCATACATCTCGATGGACTCCTCCCTCCCATAACCATCAAATTTGTTGTATTGTCATCTCTTTCTTAAGATAATGTGAGGGGTCGTTTGGTATGATGTACAAGGCAATTAATCATGGTATGAGAATTTGTATTGAGTTTATACATTGTCTGCTTCCATGTATTGCCTATTATCTTATCCAACCACCAACATGGAATAACTAATCCATCTACAAGCTATACATGGATAAAGCACCAAAAGGACAAAATTCCCTTTTGTCTTTTTTCTAAAAGCCTATGAAGACCAAATATCCAAGGGTGTAATTATAAATTCATTATTTTTTACTTTAAAAAATAGACAAATAATATAGATGATACTTTGTATACCCGATTTTAGTGCAATGAACCAAACACTCAACAAGAAATAATCCATGTACTATTAATTTTCGTATTATTAATCCCTGCATTACTACTTCCTACACTCAATGTGTAACGTGTTCGAACCAAACGACCCCCGAGTGTTTGGGAATGTGAGACTCAATGTCTCTTTTTTCACACCACCTATGACTCCTAGAGTTGATTTTACTTTCATCCTCTAGCATAAAATGTTATGTTGCTGATGAAGTCTTCCCACTCATTCATAATATTCCTCCACATTCCGTACCCAAAAGGGAGTTTGGTACTTTTGGTCCTCCATCCCCCTTTTTGCGTACTTTTACGAATCACCTCTCTCCATATATTGTGCTTCTTAATCACGAATTTTCATGACCATTTTCCTAATAAGGTCTTTCCGAAAACTTGGAGATCTTTCATTCCAATTGTCTAAGTGGAACTATCTAGTCTCATTTGCTGAGTCCCGTAGGATGTTCCTTTGAAGCATTTCCAATTTACCTGTGATACTGGCCGGTGCATGAAGTAATGATGATGCACGTAGAGATGCTACTGGAACCTATGGAACTCACTTTATTGGAAGTACCCAAGGGTAAGCTCTGATAAGTAATTGGAACTTGGAAGAGTTCCAACCACAACACTTGTGCTAAATGTTCAATATTGTTCACGTCATCCATCAGAATGCTATCACACCTCTTGAGGTTGATCTTTAGGGCTGACACTGTTTGGAAACATATAGGAACCTGTCTAAGGTTATCTCCTTGGTTAATGTCTGTGTCACAGAAAACTTAAGTGTTGTCTGCGAACAAGTAATGTGAACCTTCATTGTATATTGTACCGGATTGTGGTAGAGAAGTCCCTCAAGCAACTACTTGCGATAGCTATCCATTATTTTACCCAACACTTTGAGTTTCAAGATGAATCGCATGGGGGATGATCGGTCATCCTCTCTCACGCCCTCGAGCTCCAAAGAAATCACACGTGCTTCCATTCACTAGGACTAAGAATTTGACCACTGATATGCATAACTTGATCCATTTCTTTTCTCCACCTATCTGAGTCATATCTTCACATTTTAGATCCAGGAACTCCCAATCCACGTGATTATAGGCCCTTTCAAGGTTTAGTTAGCACAAGATTCTCGACTTCCCTACTTCCTTCTGAGATCGACCACTTCGTTTGCCACCAAGATGCTTCTAGGATATTTCTTCTATCCATGAACACATTCTGAGGGGTGGGGTTTATCTTGTCCAACACCTTCTTTGATCTAGTTGAAAACACTTTAGAGATTATCTTATTGATGCTCCCGCTGGACTTATAGGCAGCATGTAATGATTGGTGTTCATTGCTCCTTTTTTTGGTAGGATGACTTTGAAGGATGTGTTAAGGCTTCTTCAAAATTTGGAGTTTCTTAAAATCAGTATTGGCAAAGGCTCATTTAAGGCGCGCTTAAGCCTGGAAGCTCAAAAAAGCCTAGGGGTATGCGCTTCGCCACTTAGACTGCGCTTCAATGTAGGCAAAGTACCAAGGCACGCACCTCATTGCCCATAAGTTCGATGTTGTTAGAGCAGTAACAAAAATATAATTGGCAAAAATAAATATATATATATATATATTGCTTCATTGTGTCTTTTTAAACTAAAACCCACATTTTAATTGTGCTTTGCACTTAAAGCTTTGATAGACCCGGAGTGCTTTTTAACGCTTTTCGCCCTTGACAACACTGCCTAAAATGCAACAATGGTTCCATTTGGTCCGGATCCATAATACTTGCACGATTCTCTGCTGCCTCCCTTCACCTCATCTTCCTCAATCTCTTTGTCCAACTACTCCCTCATATCATGTCCTATTTTTTTATTTTTTTTTGATAACCGTATGGTCCGAGCCAGCTTGCGCACACATTGACTAATTACACGGGGTACCTACCACCTCTCACCAACATGTACCAGGTAACCTATCCACCAAGGCTTGGATAGATGGGAAGAAATCACCTAGTATTTTTTCCTTCCACTGGGGTTTGAACCTGAGACCTCATGGTTCTCACCCACTTCATTGACCACTAGGCCACACCCTTGGGTGCTCATATCATGTCCTATTTGATTGAACAATAGCCTTTTAAACTTAGCTTTCCAACTCACCTCATCTTTATACAAGCATGCGTTATCACCCCTCTTATCTCCTCTCCTCATATAGCCCTCTATCCTCTTCCAAAGACTTGAAGTTTAGCCTCCTATTCACCACTGCTGCCTATGAAAGAATCTTGTATCAGTCTCCTCCAACCACAAAGCACTCGATCCCCTTTTCCCCTCTCAACTTCCACCAGCTCATAAACTCTCGTATCTTCACCTCTACCCTTCCAAGATCCTCCCTATTCCACACCTGTATCTGTCCTTTCGGCATTTTTTCAACTTCTTTTCGAGTTTGAATGATGGTGTGCCTGTGACTGCAATCCAATTCCATCAGTACTGCTACTCTATTTACGAGATCTTGTCGGAAGATAAATACATGTTTATACTGTTTTCTTGAAATTGTTAGAACGGCAACACCAGAGACAAGCTCAGTTACAAACTTTACCAATTGAATATTTGTGTTCCTCTGTCTCATGGTGTCTGTAAAAGACTGATCGTAGACTGATCTCTGGTTGCGTCCTTTTTTTAATCGGTGTCCTTGAAGGGGCCTGGTTGGTTCCTTTCAGATTTGCTGAATTCCTTCTATGTGTAACTATTCCACCTTGATCTTCTATTAAGGTACGTGTCGTTGCTGGTGCCTTCTAATTTTTTTCAGAAGGATATGCAGTAGAGGAGAATGCATCACATGCTTGCAGTAAGAATAAACAATCATCCTATCTAGCATCATAGCATCCTCCAAAATGAAGAGTTAGGATCACTGTCTCTTATGATATACCTGATGACTTTCATGAAGAGAGGAACTGATCTTAAGGACTATCACAGTCGGTCAAGCTAGTAAAACTTTGGACCATCTGAATATGTGTAGTCAAAAAATGAAAGAACAGGCATTCTTTCAAGGTCAATGGTTAGTCTCAGCCTCATGTTCTTGAATCTGAAAGGGGTCCTCCGCTACCATCTAGCATGATGGGTTAATGGTTCTCGATCTGCACTTTGACTGGGAATCTGTGGTATGTTCAGTACCATTTCCTTCCAAGAGGTTGATGCCAAGAATCTTCAACTCTTGTTTATGATGTCGAGCCTTCAGCCGTGGCCCATATGTAGCTAGCTTCTGTCAAAGGAATATCATAGTATGGTTTACTTAGTATTTTTAGGTTGAGAAGACAGGCAGTCTGACCTTTTCCTTGTGGATTTATTAGTCTTGTGATGCTCTTCCCTGAGAACTGGTATTTCTGCGTGTTGTTTAGCTAATTATGACTGAGCCAGCCAATGAGGTCTTATCTCTCCCACCCCTCTCATTTCAATCCTTCCATGCTTTCAAATTGCATGCACAAAGTTTGTTGTGCTTTGTATTTTTAAGTTGTCAAGACAGATAATGTAACCTTAGTGATGATAGTAACTTCATGAGAATCATTTGCTCTTGCATATTCTAGGTGCTCCCTAGATGGGTTGTCTACCATGAGCTGGTCTTGACAACTAAGGAGTACATGCGGCAGGTTAGTCCACCTCTCCTTTATCTCTCTTCTTTTTGTTTCATAGCAGGGTTGTTATTGCATTTGCTTAATCATCACAGAGATTGTAATTGAGGGTTTTCGTGGCAGGCAACTGAACTGAAACCCGAATGGCTTGTAGAAATAGCTCCTCACTACTATCAGTTGAAAGATGTTGAAGACGGTAAGCGTTCTTACTCTCTTTTGTGTTACTCTCGGTTTCTGTTTGTCTGGCTGCTTTATTGGTCCCTCACAGCTAGACTACATCCCATCTCCTGGTTGAGGGACTTGTAATCCAACATGAACATTTGGTTTTAGGCAAGGGACTAGTTGCATTCAGCTTTGTTTTCAATAAAATATTGATATTTCCATTCGGAGGAGGGTAGGATGCACTTGTTGTTTAATAATTAAAAAAAAAACCTTTTACAAGAGGGGTCATATAACTTTTTTAATCATTGCCTTCTGTAGAGAATGAAACCCCTTACTTTTGCCAGCCATATGCTACTGCTGGAAGGATATCCTATAAGCTGCATCTAGTTTCATTTATTAGAGAATTAGATCCAACGAGCCTTGCTGAAATGAAATCATCTAAAGGTGGAGACATAGTTATTTAGTTTAAAATGCTTATCTGCTTGATGCATGTTGGGGGACAAAATATCCAAAGTATAATCCTCATCCGCTTGATGCCTATTAGGACCAAACTGTTTAATGTTGAGGCCATTAGTTATCATATTTTTTTGGAGGTTTGGCAATTGGATTTCATTCCACAAAATATGATGTCGTTCCAGTCCTATTTAAATAACGTAATATTGTTGTGTTTATATGCCTTCTGCAGCTAGCTCAAAGAAAATGCCTCGCGGAAGTGGCCTTGCATCTTAGGATCAAATCCTATTTTTGCAAAAGAAAAGAGCATTGTCAAGAGAATGGTTTATGCTATGAAAATCTGCTCATTATACTGCTAGGTAGGACTCTGCTAACTGAAGAAGTCCATGGACATTAACTGAGATGATTGGATAACTGTATATATGATTTTGTAGATGATTTTTGTAAATTTACGGCTGTAATTTTCTGTGCGTGCGTCTTTTTGATGCATTTGTTGTGTGAGGGAGCTCAACTGTCTGATTAATGAGCTGCACCTCCTTTTAGTGATTGATACTGTGATTAGCTGTGTAGTATATAAATTGTGGTTAATCCATTTGTTTTATACGATGAGCTTGCTATGACTAGTTAACAAAAGAAAATAGTGGTGATTACAGAGAAAACTATTCTTGTTATGCGCTAGTACTTTAAATTCAACAAAGCTCTCTCTAATTCCTATCCTGCTTTTGTTTATATTAAGATGTTTGAGGGGACACGAAGGGTAAGGCAATTTGATAGTATGTATAAGTCTGGTCATAAATTAGCTCATTGCCCTTGTTACGCTAGTTGATGACTTCATTTTACCATTTTTTTCCGGACTGTAACTTCATTTTCGTGCAGTCCCATGTTATTTTTATCATATTTTAAAGGAGGGGATATACATAATCGAGCAGCATTTCCTTCTCGCCAGTCCTCTAGATCTTGTAATTTATGCTAAAATGTCGTTGAAGATCTATATTTCTTCTTAGAATGTCGTTAAGAGAAGATAATATTATGTATTTGGGAGTGTAATTTGGTTAGGGGATGTTATAACGATCTAAATTAGAAAGATATGGAGTTGTTATAATTGACTTTTTGCTAATATTATTGCACTTCGGAATAGGGGTAATGTTTGCGTACATACTATCTTCTCCATGCTCAACTTGATTTCAGTGGGTGGTTGTATTACACGACAATTTTGTAACAACGGCAATAAAAGCAGGAACTCTTTTTTTTTTTTTTTTTTTTTTTTTTTTTTTTTTTTTTT
>MCJB01049201.1:33266-48915 GCA_002018475.1 Nicotiana obtusifolia
GGGGGGGGGGGGTTGTTTGATGCATTTATCTTGCCGAGATGAGGCAAGAAAAGAAACGAAAATTCCAGTACCATCAACCTACACTGCTGTTGTTGAAACTGCTGCTACTATGAAACTGTTTCTGTGAAAATTCCAGCAGGAATTCCAGTAGCAGCAACACGATCAGCAATGAATGTTGGGTTGCTGCTGTCACTTGCTTCTGCCTCTAATTTTGTTCTATGTTTCTGCAGAAAAGGATGCTTCTGCTTCTGTTGGCTATAAGGCAGAAAGAAAGCAGGAACTCTTCGTGTTGATAATGAGCTCGACAATAGTCGTGCTCGCTCTATGAACGAAAAGGTCCAATTATAACAAATGTCTTAAACTATTATTCAACATTTAAGCAAGATGACTCCACCAGAACATTGAAGAGATGGAGCTTTTCTTTGTCTTATATTTAATGAATCGTAGATAAAATATGAAAATGAATTACATGGCACCAATATTTTTTTAATATAGGAAAAGCTTATTGATATAAATAAATATAGTTATTGGTGTACACCGTGAAATTGACAATTTTATGCTTGACATAAACCAAATTTATTTTTTGGGTGGGTTAATACAATGAATAATCATACTATATTATAAGTGTGAAGACTTTTAGGTGAAGCTATTTTACTAAAATATCCTTCAAAAATTGAATGACCAAAATATCCTCTATATTTACCCTATAAATGTATGTATAGAGTAGTAAATATTGTACAATGAATGAGCTAACTGGTAATTAATTAAGAGACTCAATAACTAGAACCGTTTGGTATTGGTAAACGGAAGTGCGGAACGATGCTCCCTTAGTAATGTCTATTCAATGTTTTGGACTTGCTTTCATCTTCCAATATCCAATGCAGTAGCATATAATCAATCAGGTTAAATATTATCTTAATTAATTATTAACCAACCTTCTCATCCTTTCTCTCAAACGTACATGAAGAATGTGAGGAGTTGTAATTTGAAAAGTTATCTATTAGAAATGAGTAGCACTTCAACTGAATTGTGCTTTTTGATGTGGTGGTGAAGTAGCATGAGAATGTCCTCTTGGTTACCTACAATACTGTTACTTCTTGAAAAGTGATCTAGGTACGAGGATTATTTTTTGTTATTTTATCATTGCATTTTTTTTGACAAATCTGAAGTCATGTACGTAGTATCACTTTTCAAATGATATTTTATTCTCCAGGGAATTGCTGGATGCCTGGACCTGTATACATTGGAATGCTATATAGTATGTTTGCTTCGTATCAGTATCATGTAAAAAATCTTTATTTGTGTAGCTATGACTTTTTTCTAATGTGAAGAGCAAATTGTTCTGATAATCTATTTGTATCTGCTTGTAGTGTCAAACATTTTACGACAAAATTTGGTATATATGGTTATGCAATACTTCACTTTTGCACCGGTAATGCTTGAATAAGTCTACAACAATGATATTATATATAATTTCATGGAGAGGCTTAATTTATTGAACTTTTGATGTGCTTTTGGGGTAAAACATCGTCTACTCCTAACATTCTTCTAATTAGACCTTGATGTTCTTCCCTATAAAGATGCTCATCCCGAAGAACTCGTATAGTTCACCCATCATAGAAATAAAGTTACGTTTTCAAATTTGATGCAGTTTCATCACCATACTCATCAGTGTTGATTTGAGATTAAAAGCATTATAGTTGTAAAAAAAATGTTCCAACTATAACTGTTATTTGCACTCCATGCATGTGGTAAGAAATTAAATGTCAATTTTCACCATTGTATGTTTGAACTCAACCTTTTTGATTATCTTTATCTAATTATATTTTCTTACTCTTCATAACCTAATGATTGGTCTTAAATCTTCCTCTTGGCAGCGATATAGTTGATATTATTTTATCAGTCTATAGAATACTATTTTGGGTTGTTAGGTAAAAACTCATTTGGCCCTTTTATGATTTTTCCGTGATTCTGTCACTTGGAATACTGTAGCAGTTATGATACATTTTATTATTGTTCTTCATTATTTGGTGCTATTTTAATTTACTATTTAATTATTGATTATATGTGTACTTATTTTTTAATTAAAAAGGGATATAAAGTGAACTAGTCAATTTAATTTACTTGCATTATATATTTATATAGCCAGATCTCTTTCATCTGCGATTTATCTTTCATAAACTCCATATCTCTTAATGTATTTTAATTTAAAAATAAAATAAAATTGTATTAAGAAAAATAATTATCGATCTCTTAATTTTTATTCTTTTAGTTTATGAATGGTTGTTTATCAAACCAACTAAAAGAAGTAATTTTTGATTTCCTTAACAATATGTGGAATTGGTCGGGTACTCCATTGAAATATGGATTTAATACATATATTGCTTAGAATAATTATAGGTACATTATTGAATCTTAAAATTCGGCCTCTTTTTATTACATATTAATGTATGAAAACTTTGAGCAGGTCTTTTTAATGCAGGTTTTGAAGATATTCCTTCATTTTGGTTCAACACCCATGCCACTAAAATGAGATAACATATCTTGAGCTTGTACTTTGTTTTAAAATTTTATTTAACCTAACATATAGTTTAATAATATTCATGTTATGTTTAAAATATTTATATTGATTGATATGGATACACTGCGACGTCGCCTTGAGATACAATAAGATAAAAGGGAAAAAGGGAAGATTTAGGAGGAGCGACGTCGTCCTGATATACAAGTGGAAAACCCCAATCAAAACCCCTTAGGTGGCCCAGTTCTCTTGCTCTTCCGATTCAATTGCAGAGCAGAGCAAAGCAGAGAGAGACGCAAAAATTTACATATATGATTCGTCAGACTTTCTATTCTAAAACAGCATCGAACTCTCGTCGCTGGATTTCGTCGACAACACAACTCCATGCCTCCTCATGGATGGACAAGATTAAAGGTGCATTTACCGGCGGCCAAAAGACCTCCTCTGAACCTAAATTACCCACCTCTCAGTCATTCACTCTGCTTCGTAAGTATTTATAATACACTGACAGCATATATAGTAATATCCTTTATTGTGTTGTCTGAGTTTACTCTTCCTATTTGATGGGATGTTTTAGGATTTGCGGACGAATTGAGCAAAGCGAGGAAATTGGGGACTCTGAAGCAGTACATTGTAGGGCGAAGTAGCGAAGCTACATTTGCTGATGCTTTTGAGAAGCAAGAATCGATTATCAGATATCTTGGTGCTTTGGATCCCACTGGAGAGGTTTTCCCCTCATTTTCCTTTTCTCTATAGCCCTTTTCTGCCTGACTTGTGATTTTGTTATATCAATGGGATTTAACAACCTGAAGATTGAAACAATTAATGTTACAACCTTAGTGTTTACAAAGTCTGAACTTCTGATGGATTTCATAGATTCACTGCAGTGGGGAAAAGGAATTCAAAGTCCTTATTATGTAAAATATTGTGCACTTTCTTACTGCAGTTAAATGAATTTTCACATAACTTAACCCAACAAACAACAACAACAAACCCCGTGGATCCCACAAGTGGGGTTTGGGGAGGCTAGTGTGTACACAGACCGTACCCCTGCCCTGGGAAGGTAGATCCTTGGCTCAGGAAAGATGAAACGAAGCAGTAGTCATGTGTAGGAAAGATGGAAGAGACTATTGTTGTGACAAGACTTGGATAACCTGTTCAAGCCCTTTCTGTCATTAATTCTTTATTCTTTTTTTTTTTAAAATAGAATCTTCAAACAATTCAAAAGCAAGAGGCAGCAAAACATTGCAAGTGCACAATAGCTGATGTTGAGAATACATTGGCAAAGTTTACTTGGGCAAAAGAAGCACAAGCAAAACTTGAGAAGATGAAGGAAGAAGGGAAGCCAATGCCAAAAAACATGGCTGAGGTACTCTATATTGCATTTAAGATTGCTGCTCTATGGCATATTTTCGCTCTTTGTTTTACTCCCTCCATTCTATTTTATGTGACACTTTCTTTTTAGGAAGTGCCAAAAAGATTTGTGCATTATCTATACCTTAAAACTATTTAAAGTTAAAAAATCATTTTACCTTTAATAAAATAATTTGTTTGGACCCCACTTGATATAAAAACTGATATTTTTATCAGGAGAGAGAAAGATGAAAGGACACATGGAACTCTTAACATCTCTAATGTAATTGTCTGCAGTAAGGACAACTTTGGTACTTCGCGTAATAATTAGCTTATGTGACAAAAAAATTTTCTTTTATTTCTTAAACTCCATGTTCAGTCAAACATCTTTACATAAAATGGGAATGAGGGAGTATTATAGTTTTTTTAATTTCTTAAATCTTCTATATACCGTATTAGGTTTTCTCGTTGTTTAAGTGGGTGAGATTCTTGGTTGCATTGTGGAGAGATGCATATTCTTTGTGCATTCTAAGAAAAGAAATCTTCAGTTATGTATGCCAGAAATGTAAGTGCATGTGTATCATTATGAAGTGTGTACGGGTTTGTTCTCTCTGGTCCATTCAACAGTTATGGGCTGTGGTGGAAATTCAATAGCACTTAAGATCCTTCTCATCCAAATAGTTGGTCTGTAGAGAGTCTCATATGTGAGAAAAGAACGCATACAATATGTTCCAGTATTGATGCTTCCTTTTTCTGTGGTTATATGAAGTTGACTTATATGGGTTCCTCTAATATTAGGTTCAAAAGTTGATGGGTTCATCCCCGATGGATGTTGCACGATCAAACTTGGCTAAGAGTGGCCATATTAGTAGGAATGCATTCTGTCCTTGTGGTTCCAAGAAGAGATACAAAAGGTACTTCTGCTTTTCTTATTGTTGAACATGAATGGCTACTTCTCAATGTTTGAATTCCTTAGAGCAGGAAGAGAAATGAGACATGTGTTTATTAGATTGCGGTATTGGTTGCCAATGTTCGTGTCTTCTCGCCGTGTACTGTAAAGACTGCCAAACTTTTTTCTTCCTTTTCCTTTTGCCATCTCTCTTGACCAGTCTGTATTCCACAGGCGGTGTTAGGTGATTATCAAATGAAATGTCCTATGGGATGCAAGAAACATAGACATTTCTGTTTCCATGATGTATGTAATCCATACATAGAGTGGGAGTGGATTATTAATCTTGTTTGATAGGAGTTTCCACATTCAATGTTTGCATGCTTTCTGTCAGAGGTGATTTATGGTTTACAATGAATATGGTTTATAGATTATGTGTACAATTAGTATTTGACCATACAATTATTATGTTATCTCCTCTCTCTGTCTCTCCCCAAAAGGAGCTCTGCTGCGAACTGTCTTTTTCCTCTTTTTTGTTAGCCCCGCCCTCCCCCTTTGTTTCAAGTGACACGGACTTCCATGCCTGAGTTAACTCATTAGCCCATCAGCCACTGAATTTAAGAATTGTTAGAGCATAACGAACTGGCGTAGATGAGCTGTTCCCTGGAGATAACACCGCCGGATACTTGCCGCCCTCCCCCTTTTTTGTGCTTATCGTCTTGCTGTTGTGGTTTATGTAGGTGTTGCGGGAAGGATTCAACAATTTAAAGAAGAAACAGGAGAGAATAAGTCAACAAATCTAGCTAAAGATGAGGGGCAAACATGTCCAAAAGAAGAAATTCTTCTATGGTCGGAATGGGATTTTCTTTGTAGTCTTGATATTCTTTTTCCCCTTTTCTCCCGGTGTATGTGAAAGAGTGACAAACTCATTTTTATTCGGTCATGGGTTGGTCAATAGAACGAGAGTTGGCTTCCTTAATTAAGTCCATTGTTTCTCAGTAATATTTAGTGCGGCAGGTTGTTGATTACTAGCAATAACTCGTGATTCCAAATGATATGCAGACGGCTTGTCAACTGATTGCTGTGGGTGCCAATGCTATATCATCTAGTAATAACAATTAGAAATGAACTTGTCTGTTCGCTAATGCACATCAAAATTCATCTTCTGTTTTAGTCCTATCTAGTTTCAAGGATAATTGGTGATAAATTAGGAGAAAAAACTGGTTTTAAATTATTTATATGAGTAATTATTGATAGATTCTGATATTAGCATCATTTCGAGTGCAGTTAGTAAACTTATCTATTCAAACTAGACAATCTATTCAAACATGATTTTCAGAAAACAATACAGTATAATACATACAAAATGGTGAGAAATAATAACTAGAACAGAGAGCAAGAAAATTTGTTGAAAATAAATCCAAGAATAGCAATCTTTCCAGAGATTCTGTTGAACATTGAGGAGACAACTCTTGCTAACAAAACGATTCTTTTGATAGTCATTCATTTGCTTCCACAAGAAAGATCTTCAATCTGTTGGGTTTGAAGGAAACATTTTTTTCTTTGTTATTCGTTTATTATTAATTTTTGAACTTTTTTGTCATTTTCCAATTCCTTTTTTCTTTTCCATAAAACTCTATACTCCCTCCGTCTCATATTATCTGTCATGATTCTCTTGTACATGCCCCTTAAAAAAAATTTAATTAGCATGGGATTTTGATTACTTTACCTTATTCATGTTCTAATTAATCTTTCTTCATTGTTATTTGAACAAGGTTAGGTGATTGTAGTCTTCAAGGATAATTATTATTAAGGGTAAAAAAAAAAAGATAATTATTTTTGTCTTGAATTTTTAAAGTGACAAATAATATAAGGCAATTATTTTTAGTAATCACGAGCGTTAATATTAGACGGAAAAAGTATATTTTAGTCCAAAACTCATCAATCCAGTTGCTCTGAACGTACCTCCGACATGTTTTGTCAATGACAGCACATATTTAGTTAAAGTATGCGTAAAACCGTATCATTTTCAACTGGTAACCAGCACCGGTAGAGACCCAAGATATTCTTTCTATAACATTAGCTCTTCGTTTTCTTTGCAAAAGTCGTGTAGTGACGTTTGCTTTTATTGGCTTGGGCAGCTATTGCCACTTTTAAGTTACTAGCTTTGCTTTTGCTCATCTTTCTATATATATAAAAAAGAAAAAGTTTATCCATCCATTGTTGAAAAAAAATGGAGATTCTGAATTATAAAATATATATCAAGAAGAAAATGCCCGAACTAATCAAAACAAGGCAATTTAGTTATTGTAGTACGAGGGATTGCATCATGGTCCAGGAAGCTGATGTTTAAACTGAAAGATAAGAAAAAGAGAGACATATTTTGAACCGTGCAATTGGAAAATAGTAATTTAAACGCCTGAAGTTGAAAAAAATTGAAAGAATTGGATCTTCCTCTCACTTCTAGTGCTTAAACCAGGGGAAGGCAACCTGAGATTTCTCATGCCACAGCTGGCATATCCTTGAGCCATGCATCCAAAGGTTTCCCAATGGAGTAGACAATGAACCCGATTTCTCTGAGCTTCTCCGCGTCAACAACATTCCTCCCATCAAACACGAATGCAGGTTTTTGCATGTTATCATAAATCTTCTTGAAATCAAGCGTTTTGAACTCATCCCATTCAGTGAGAATGCAGAGACCATGGGCGTCTTTTGTTGCCTCATAAGCATCCCACACGACGTTAACTTGCTTCACTGCACAAGGGCTCATTGGCTGCAGGTGAGTTGGATGATCCCAATCAAACTTTTTCATTGACAGATCCTTTGTTATTTGATCCTCAGTGACCTGTGGATCATATATACTCAAATGAGCATTGTCTCCCAACAAGCCTTTACACACATCAATTGCAGGAGTTTCCCTAGTATCACCTGTGTCTTTCTTGAAGGCAAATCCAAGAATGGCAACCTTCTTTCCAGAAACTGTGTTAAACATTGAGGAGACCATTCGGTTAACAAACCGATTCTTCTGGTAATCGTTCACCTTGATCACTTGCTTCCAGTAATTGGCAACTTCTTTTAGCCCATTACATTCACATATGTAAATCAAGTTGAGGATATCCTTCTGGAAACAAGAACCACCAAAACCAACACTGGCATTGAGGAATTTTGGTCCAATTCGGGTGTCCTTACCAACAGCGTTGGAAACTTGTGTAACATCAGCCCCAGTAGCTTCACAAAGTGCTGACATTGCATTAACAGATGAAATCCTCTGAGCCAAGAAGGCGTTGGCAGCGAGCTTTGAGAGCTCGGCTGACCAAAGATTGGTGCAGATGATTCTGTCTTCAGGCACCCAATGCGCATAAACTTGTTTGAGGGCGTGGATCGCCTTTTGCCCTTCAGGGGTATCTCTTCCTCCAATTAGAACGCGGTCTGGATTAAAAAGATCCTGAATTGCAGTTCCCTCAGCAAGAAATTCTGGATTTGAAAGGATTTGATAGTTAATTCCCTTGCTTTTATGAGTGAGTATTTTCTCAATTGCCTCAGCTGTTTTCACAGGAACAGTTGATTTCTCCACAACAATCTTATCGTTCTTGGATACGTCTGCTATCATTCGAGCAGCACTCTCCCAGTAGGTAAGGTCTGCAGCTTTTCCAGCTCCAAGTCCTCGAGTTTTTGTTGGGGTGTTAACAGAAACAAAGATGATGTCTGCTTCTGAGACATGTTTCTCTACTTCAGTACTAAAGAAAAGGTTCTTTCCTCGGCGTTGCTTCACCACATCATCAAGTCCAGGCTCATAGATAGGCAGCTGATCACTATTCCACGCTGCAATTCGGGCAACAGAGATATCAACAACAGCTACTTCAATTGAGGGGCATTTGAGGGCAATGACTGCCATCGTCGGTCCACCAACATATCCAGCTCCAATGCAACAAATCTTCACCATTTTTTTCCTGCAATATGAAACCTGAAAAACAGGCAAGTATTAGATTCAGGACCAAGATTCAGATTCCACGATCTTATTACCAATGCACAAGAATACACAAAGAAAAAGCTAAGTAGAAGACAAAGAAAGGAGCAAACTGAGATAGTATTAAACAAAAGATGAACTAGAAATCCCGCAATTTGAAACAAGAACTATAGACTACTTCAATAAAAGTTACCTCAAGCCAAACAACTTTAGAAAAGGAAAATATCAAGAAGAAAAGGGAGTCGAGGAGCTTCAGTGATGGTTCAAAGACGTGGAAAGACCACTTTATATAATGGAAAAGAGACTAAGGGGTGTAAGCCAATGGACTCTCAAAAACTAAGTAAAGTGCCAAATGTAAGATTTAAAGTCTGATTCAGAATGTTCAACACGTTTTCAAGAGGGACCTTTCAGTAACTAACAAGATAATTCCACCATCTCTTTCTGCCTTTTCCCTTCAGCAAAGACAGAGACTTTACACTTGGACTGGTTTCTGACCACCCCCTCTCAATCAAGTTTCAATTTTGAAAGAATGGTTCAATACTCTTACTTTTCTTTTCTGCTAGAGTTAAAGTTCATTGCACGGTTAATGTAACGGATGGTGCATTTACTCAATCAGGTTATTATTAAATAAATATAGTTTAAAGTTCACTATAGTGAAAAAAAATGAGTAAGTGTATATAACTTAAATGCTTATGCAAAAGTTCAGCGGCGGAGAATAGCACTTAATCATACGTTCGGCTAAACTCAGTAACTTTAGTACAAATCTTATATTTATCTTAAGAAATTTATTGACTAATTATAAATTGTTAATTAAAATCCAATAACTTAAAAGTATTAGAATCTTGAATCTATAAACTTCGAGTTCCGGATCCACCTCCGCAAAAGTACTACTGTGACACATTAAAATGGGAAAAAGGTAAAATAAATTGGAAAGGGGTTTTAAACATGCAAAAAGAAGAAGAGTCTTGGTTTATGATCATAAGGAAAATCCATTTACCAAAAGAAAAAAAGACACATTTTTCACCAAGTAGATTGATCTTTAACTCCGACCTACATTTTACAAGAATGGATTTTGACAAAACAGTATCACAAGGTGGGGAAAAACGTTTTTCTTTATAATTATTGTTTTGTTGCAAAGTGAACCAATTTAACTAGAGGTGCAATTTTCATGTGAAAATGAGGTTGTAACCCAACAAGAAAATTGTTTTTGACTGGTACAGTTACAGAAAGAGAAGAAGAAAAAGAAAGTTCAGAAAGAACGTGTTGCGTTTGTTCGAAGGGCATTGAGTGAGATTAAAGAAAGATTAATTACAGCTAAGAGCATGTACTAATAGTTTAATACATTATGGTTAGAGGAAAAAAACAAGAAGTACTTATTAGAAAGCTTGCTTTGAAGGCAACAGAGCTTGAGATCTAACGTGTTGGGTACCTGAAAAATGGTCTCTTCAGCAACAAAATGAAAAGGTGGTTCAGAAGCTTTAACTTCACTACTTATGGATGGTGAGAGACAAAGTTATTTTGCTTAGTCTTTTTCTTTTGGAGTGCGGAAGGAAAGCCTGGATTATTTTATTTGGGAGTTTATTATTGGCAGAATAGAAATATTCGGGACCCCTCTATACTTGATAACTTTTGTTTAGTTTCTTATACGTGGTTTTTAATAGTTTTGACCCTCCTAGATATTGATGTGGCAAAGAGCGTGAATACACTCTTTTGGGTGTGTGGGATGGAAGAGAAATTGAAAAATTAGCTTCAAGATAGAGTATTTTTCAAATATTAATTATCACATAATAAAATATAATGATTTATTTGTTCCATATATATATTTCCGGTTGTTTCTTTCTTATGATGTTGGAAATTTTGATAAAAAGATAAAAAGAAGTTTTGCTTAGATCGGTGATCAATTCAGTCTAAAGAGATACATGTACTTTTACAGAAAAACCAAGAGGAAATAGCCTTCCATTTCTTGATTTGTATTTAGTACTTAACAAATAGAAAATAATTTATTTTCCAGTAGGAGTAAACGTTGAAAATGCTTCATATTCTTAAAATTGTAAAAACACACGCCGATTAAAGTAGCAATTCATGGTGTCTAGACATATTACATAACACCTTCAAAGATATTTAACCGGTAACGTACTAAAGATATTAAATTTGTTACTCTAAATAACTACTACTATTTATATACTACGAACTTTGGGGAAGGCAATCAGTATAAATGCTTAAAAGTTATTCTGGAAGCTTAATGATTACTCCCTCCGTTCATTTTACTTGTCCACTAAGAATTTTACACACCTCTTAATAAATAAAAAATAAAATATATAATTGCATATTTTTTATAAATTTATTTAAACTGAGTAATTAATACTATAGGTATAACATAAAAAAAAAAAAATCTCATCTTGATATGTTAACGTAACAAATAAAAGCGTAAATCTACTATTAAAATATTAGACAAATAAAAATCAACAGAAGGAATAGATGGTTACGTCACAAACCTGATTGTGATGCAGTAATTAACATTTTGATAGTTTAGGGAATGAGATCGTTTAAGCAGGCATCACTGTGGTGGCAAAATTGAGGATCTCATGACCTTAACTACATTTGTCACCTTGGGATCTGAAAATCTGATATATGAGATTTCTCCATATAAAATCAGCTTTTTTGTTTGCCATTGTACGTAATTATTAATGACAACTCATGAGATAAATTCCAAGAAGATTGAATTTTAAATAGGTAAAATCATATGGGCGTGTGTTAAATGATGATGATTGCATATATAAACTTGCACTTTATCCTTTCTCAAGCTTTACTACTTTTTTAAAATGCGTGGTGAAGTATAAAAGCTCCACAGCCTTTCTTGGAATCAAGTTATTCGAACACTGGATGGAGTCTAGTTGACAAGTTGAGTGTGTGATAGACGTTTGTAAGACTGTATGTACCAATTATTTTTAGTAATAAAAATAAATGAAAACAATGTTATAATTTATAAATTGGTCAAATATATAAAAGGAGAAGCAAAACGAGAAGTACAAGAAACGGCTGCATCTGGCAAATGCTTTAGCTTTCAAGAACAATCCATGGCGGTCATGTGCAAATGGTCAAAATTATGCCATCCTCTTGCTAAATTAGTTGAAACTAATTATATAGGAGACCTTGGGTAGGGTCATTCATTAGATATCTCCGGACATGAAGCTTTGCTAGCATATGAACAATATGTGGAGCTTGTAAGAATTGACTGAGATGTTGGACTGAAAATGAGATGTTAAGCATGGTGTATCGAAGAAAATTGAGCTTGTCAACCAACCTCCTATAAGTGCTAGGATCAGAAATGGGGTCACCTATATTAGCAATCAATTTCACACTATGATCCAAAGGAATGGAAACAAGAATGAAATTTTTATAATGGAATTCAGCTAGGAGGTCAGAGGTGTACTTTTATTGGCTCATAAGGCAACCCTGCTGATGAGTGTCACACCTCCTTTTCATACACCCCCGAGGAGTATATAAGGGAGTTTTTTCAATTAAAGTGACATTATTTCGAAATGGGATTATTTAATTAATTTTTCAGAGTCGTCACTTGAAATATTTTAATTGGTGTCCCAAGTCACCGGTTTATTATTATCCCAAATCGAGGAAAACTTCGACTTTCCTTGTGAAGTTTGCGAACCAGAAATTCTGAGTAAGGAATTCTGTTAATCCGAGGGAAGGTGTTAGGCACCCTCGGATTCTGTGGTTCTAGCACGGTCGCTCGACTATTATGATCGGCTTATTATCTGATTTTAATACATGTTTCTAGACTATGGTATATTTCAACTTTAATCGCTTTTGTATAATTATTAGAGAATTGCAACGTTATTTAAAACATGTCATGAATCACGTCACATAAATGCACCCGTAATCCGTAACACATTTTAATTTAACATTGAGATTTGGATTTGGGTCACATAAATGCGCACCCGAGTTTAGGAAATTGAGTTATTAAAATAATGCGCCTAAAGCAATTACGCGTTTTTAACTTTTCGAGGGCCATGAAATTCACTGAATAGCACACCTCGATTTTTTAAGTATTTTAATATTGATTAATGAGGGCCATGCATTTTGAAATTTTATTTGGCGTGGCGCACCTTAAATTATTTGAAAACTTTTCTTATTTGAAGTTATTAAAATCGAGTTACCTAAAAGGCACCCTCGAAATTGACATTATTACTATGTCACGGGAACCGTACCCATAGTCACAATGTTTGTTAATCGTGCCTAAAAGCAAGCTACGAAAGTTTAATGCGTTCAAGACTTAATTATTTTTAATCTATATTTAACTATTAAGAGGGCCATAGGTGATCGTTGCTAATTACATGGCTCACCCCCATTAATTGAAAGAAATATTTGTGGTTTGCGTATTGGGCCAGCCCACTAATCATTAAATTATCCTAGCCCAAATTCTATCAACTAATTTTTTGAAGCACATGGCCCAACTAACAAAACTAGCACAATGTTGCAACTTTAAGAGGCCATAAATGAAACTCTTAGGCTAATACATAATCAGATTCGCATTTATCAATTTAAGTATACAAATCAATAATTCCGAACCCAAAATCAATTAACAAAGACTTGACCATATTGGGCTGGCCCAAGTTCCAGATGGAACTCTTAAAAATTTGGGCCTGGATTCCATCGAAATGGGCCAGCTCAAAACCAGCCTTAGACAAAACTGTGTTTTCGGAAATGGGCTACAATTGTAGCCCAAACATCCAAGGGAAAGGGGTAATTCAGCAAATGCTCTCACCAGATAGGAATAATTAATTACAAAATTTCAATTAATCTAGAGAAAATTTAAACTATAAACAGTTATCAACCTACTAATTAATTACAAAATCTAGGAACTATATTATTACAAAACTTCCTAATTAAATCTGTAAACTCATAAAAACAGCTGCCCAAATTCCAGAATAATACTTTAACACAGTAATCAGTGGCCTTCTCCCTGCTCCTTTTTTAGATTTCAGATGTATATGTACAATAATCAGAACAGGAAGATATGAGATGAATGCTTCTTCGTAGATTTAATTAAACTTGAAAATGTTAACTTCAGTTCTGTTTTGAGTCAAATAAACCACTGTGTTTCAGCATGTTATATATCCTACACTACAACTAAAATAATATTAGCATGCTTTGGAGGACAGGTGATTATCAGTGGATACTGAATTAACTTATGAGTAATTTCAGCCACAACTTCAGTTAAATGGACAGAACAAAACAGGAAATTGATGTCAATAGATGAACAGAGGAAACAGATTACGTAAAATAGATAGAGCTGTGAAGAAAACTGAATACGCATTATAACGATAATCCAGATTTCTTTACCAATCAACAAAAACTCCAAACAACCACTACATATAATCCATTGATAATGATCAGTCCAAATTTGCACATTCACAATTTCAGAGATTGATAGAAAGATGAATTCAAACAAATTTCACCCATTGAACATGTTAACTCGATGGAATTGAGCAGTAAGTATTTCATTCATGATTGCAATTTGAAACTACAGAGGTATTTGAACATACCTATACAACAGCGAACAAATCCTAATGGAGCCAAATATGAAGCTAAGAACAGCTACAGTGGGAGCTCAGGTTACTGTTGACAGAGAATAGCAACCAGCAAACAAAACCCAAAATTTAATACCCCTTCGAAACCCAGAAATGCAAGAGAGGATTTAGAAATCACTCTGAAGTCTACTGTTTTTTTTTTTTTAGAACTTTTGTTTTCTTTTTCTTTCAAACTGAAATTGCGAATGCAATGAATATCAGAATGTAGGCGAGTCTGTGAGTGATAATGTATGTCTGTGTTTTCGGAAAATGCTCTTCTGTATATATCCCCAGTATGCCAAAACAAATCAGAGAATATATTATAAAATCCGTTCGTTGTGCATGTGAGCAAAAAAACATCTTTTCTAACAGATTTCAGTTACTTCTTCTCAAATTGTCTCTTTTAACCTAGATGTTTTCTATTTTTACTTATTTATTTTGCATTTTATGACCCCTTAGAAATTTTTAAATCTGTTAGTTTGTTACTGACAGATTTCTTCTTATATATTACCCAAATTAATCCCCCAACATTCTGATTTTACTATATTACACCTTACGGGTCGAGTTGACCCGACTCCTAACAAGACCCAGCCCAATTCCAATCTTGTTCCTTTTTTGGGCTTTGATTTTTAGAAGCCCACATTTATCCATGGCCTTTTCAAAGAGTCTTAATGACTGGCCCATTTTAACCAAAAACAGTGAAACAACAAAGAAACAGAAACGGACAGATTTTGACCCAAAAAATTAAAATCAAAACTGAAAAAACTAAAGAAAGGGGTAGAAGATGAGAGACTAAAAAAATAATTAAACAGAAAACAAAATAAAAAAGAAAGAAATAGAAAATACCTCGGACCAAAGCATCTTCGAAATTTTAATTTTTCAGCCAAGATTGACCTTAACCGTGTGTTCTTGTTAAGAACACACGGTTAAAGTTTATTTTGACATTAAATCGGTTAAAAAAAGCTTCGATTTAGAGGTTTTGAACTTTAGGGTTTCATTTTTTCGATTTGAAATCGAAGGGATTTCAGAGGGTTTTGGTTGAAACAAGGTAGGGATTTGGGATGAGGGGATGATGACGATCATTGAGTATGATTTTGGATGGATTTGGAAGTGATTTGGGTGGTAAACCACCGGACTTTCAGTGGATTTTGGGGCGGCTAGGTTTAGGGTTTTCAGAGAAGTGGTCGTTTGGAAGATGAAGAAATGGGGTGGGGGGTAATTTCGGACCATTATATAGGTGGGAGGGGTTAGTTCCGAGCCGTTGGATCATCTGAGATCAACGGCTCAGATTAACCATTTATCCAAATGACGTCGTTTGGATAAATGGTTAATCT
>MCJB01049201.1:48946-60058 GCA_002018475.1 Nicotiana obtusifolia
GGGGGGGGGGGGGGGATTTGAGGTCTGGGCCGGTCCGGTCCGTTACATTTTGGGCTCAGTTTAATTTAAATAGCAGCCCAATCTGATTTCTTCTTTCTCTTTTTGTTTTGTTTTCAATTTATTGTTTTTTTTTTTAATTTTCTCTTTTATTATTTTTTAAAACTAAGAATCCGAATAATTAAAAATTCTAAATTATCTAATGTGAATTTAAACTACTTAACTAACTATAAAAATTATCATAACACCTAATTCTAAGAGTTAAAGATTAAAGATTAAGAAAAGTGTGAAAATAAACTATTTTTGTGATTTTCCAATTTTATGAAACAAATAATTGCTAATTTAATCCAAAAAAATGGTAAAACAAATCCTAAATACAATGCATGATATTTTTGATATTTTCATGATTTAATTAATTAAAAATTAAATAAGCAAGAAAAATGTAAATAATTTAAAATCTAATAAAACTCCTAAAATAGCGAATAATAATTAAAAATCTATTTTTGATTTTATGGGAGTGTTTTGAGTATGGCAAAAATCACGTGCTCACAATGAGGATGACTTCTGAACCTAGGAAATAATGAACAGTTCCAAGATCATTTATCGTGAAAATGTCATCCAAGAAAGTTTTTAGAGAATTCAATTCACTCACATCATCACCAGCCAACAAAATATCATCTACATAAACAGCAATCACCACCAAGGGGGAACCAGAAGTCTTAATGAAGAGAGAGTAGTCATTCTTACTAGATGCATAATCCATGGAGACCAAAGACTCAGACAATCTAGCAAGCCATTATCTGGATGCTTTCTTAAGTACATAAAGTGATTTTTTGAGTTTGCAAACCAAGGGAGAGGAAGAGAAAGATTCAGATACCACAAGATCAGGAGGAACCTTTATATAAACCTCTTCATGGAGGTCACCATGCAAGAAAGCATTGTTGCATCCAACTGGAAAACAATCCACCCTCTCTTAACAGCCAAGGTAAGTAAACATATGATTGTGGTGAGTTTGACAACTGGTGAAAATGTTGTAGTATAGTCTATCCCTTCTTTTTGGGTATATCCTCTAATCACTAATCTTGATTTATATATTTCAATAGTGTCATTCGACTTATATTGTATCATATATATATATAAGGTATTGGCTTTTTATGAGAAGGAAGAAGAACAATATTCTAAGTCTGATTTGCATCAAGAGCCTGGAATTCTTAGATCATAACCTCTTGCCAAGCATGATTGAAAATAATTTGTTGATAAAATTGAGGTCCATGCATATGAGAATACACCTTGATGGATAAAGAAGCAGGAAGAGAAGAAGGGATAACAGAAGTGCAAATATAATTCTTAAGATATACGGGAGGATTAACAATGCTGCCAGATTTCCTAACTTCAGGGGCTGGAAGACAAGGATGGGAATTATGGAAAGAAGTGGTGGAATGATAAGGAGAAACAACATGAGAGATGGAGGTGGGAGAAAGTGTAGGAGGATCAGAGGCAACAGTAGGAGAAGGAAGGTCAACAAAATCAAGTGGAGGAGGAAAAACGGGAGAAGAGGAAGAATGGTAAGAGAAGATGTGCTTATGGAAAATCACATCATTGGAGAAGACAGCTGAATGATTAGACAGATTTAATAGTTTGTAGCCCTTTTTTCCATAGGGGTACCCTAAGAAGATAGCAGAAATGGACCTGGACTGGAACTTATCTCTATCAGGTTTAGGGCTTACTACATGACAAAGACAACTAAAAGATTTCAAGTGATCATAAGTAGGAACAGTACCATGAAATTTTTCAAGGGAGATATGTTGTGTAAAATAGTAGAAGGAATCCTATTAATAAGGTAATTTGGTATTGAGAACACATTCACCCCAATACTTGAGAGGAAGCTTGGATTGAAAGAGAAGAGTTCTAGAAACTTTTAATAAATGTTTGTATTTTCTTTCAACTATCATATTTTGTTGTGGAGTGTGTGGAATGGTAGTTTGGTGAAAAATGCCATTATCACTGAAAAATTATTGAGTTGCAGTACTACTGCCTAGTTCATATGCATTATTGACCTGAAATACTGAACTTAGACTGGAATTGCACTTTGACCATTTGAAGAAAAGTTTTAAGTATTGAAAGAGCATTTACTCTTACAAGATAAAAGATGAGTCCAAATCATTCTAGTAAAATCATCAACTGATGTCAGAAAATATCTAAAATCCATTTTAAGTTGAAGTATTGTAAGGACCCCATATATCAATGTGAACAAGTTAGAAGGGAACAGAGGAATGGATAGTTCTATCATGAAAAGGCGGTCTATGTTGTCTAGCCATAGGACAAATAATGCACAAAAATGGTTGTTTAAATGAAATTTTATCGGACAAGAAAGAAATAGATTTCATTCTAGTAAATGGAATATGACCCAACCTTTGATTCCAAAACAAATCACTTTTATTAGCAACAGCAGGTGGATTACAAGTGGAACTATGAGTTACAGAATATTCAGGAGAATTGAAAATAAGAGCAGAAACACTACTATGAACAGAATTAGAAACATAACAAGTAACAGGAGTAGGGAGTTTAGGGTCAGCTAAATACAAGAAGTACAACCCATTTGCAGCCTTTCCAATTTCCAAAGGCCTCCTCAGAGAAGAGCCCTAAAAAATGCAAATAGAAATGCTGAAGACTGCAAGACAATTAAATAAAGAAGCAATTTGTGCACATAAATCAAGTTGAAAAAGAATTATGGAATTAAAAGAACATTATGTAATATCATATCTGCTCTAAGAACTAAAGATCCAGTAAATATAACTTTAACTTTATATCCATTTGATAAGGTTATCAGAAAGAGAAAACTAACGGTTGAAGATTGTGGAGAAGATGTTTAAGTGATGTATGTGATTGTTGGCACCAGAACCTATGATCCAAGGATTTAAACCTAAAGTTGAAACTGCATATGCATGAAAAGAAGTAGAATGTACTTCAAGATGGCTATACACACCTGTAAAATTTACAAAATCAATATTGTCAACAACATTATGCTCATGGTGGAAGACACGAGAGGTGTGAACCTGCTGGAATAAATGCATAAGAATTTGATATTGTTCTTTACTGAACATATGACCAGAAACTCCAGAAGGACCATGGTTGGAAGAAATAGATTCAGGAACATGACTTTCAGGCTGAACACATGCAGCAGACCTCTTATTCTTGGTAAATTTGAAGTCTGGAGGAAAATCATGAAGCTTGTAGCACTTATCAATAGTGTGCCCAGGTTTCTTACAGTATTTACAAGAAAGACTTGAGGTGGAAGTAAAACCCCTTTTTGAGTCAAATTGTAACCTCTGATGGAAAATTCTATGATTATTCATATGTCCAGTTGAAGCATTAAATGAAGCAAAATCATTAGAGAAGCTAGGAAGAGGAGCAGAGGTCTCCTTTTGCTTCTTATCATGTTGAAGCATTGAATAAGCTTTGCTCAAAGAGGGGAGAGATGGCATTATCAGGATATTGCTTTTGCATGTAGAGTAGGAATCATTTAACCCACTAAGAAATTGGTAAATTTACTGTTCTTCAATGAATTTAGGCAAAGCTCCACAAGAGCAAACTGGTCCTACATATGCAGTACAAAGTTCATCCCAAAGACCCCTTAGTTTGGTGAAATAAGTGGCAATGTCCAAAGACCCCTAGGAAATAGCACTAACTTCCCTCTGAATCTAGATATATTTTGAGCTATTTGAGGTACCAAATCTTTCATTAATATCAACTCACATATCCTTAGCAGTATCAAAACACATCACACTATTGGTTATATCCCTAGATAGTGAGTTTGTTATCCATGCAATGACCATGTCATTGCATCGTTCCCAGAATTGATAGTATGGGGAATGAAATTAAGGTTTTGGGACTCTACCAGTTATAAGTCCTAACTTGCTTTTAGCAAAAAGCGTAGTCCGCATATTTTTGCGCCAAATAACAAAACCACTACCATCAAAAGGTGGGAATACCAGGTGAGTACCTGGACTATCCGAGGGATAGACATAAAATGGATGGGATGGGGTAACAGTAAAGTCATCAAATCCATCAGCAGTAAAGGATGAACTAATATCAGGACTACCCATGAGAAAATCCTAACTAGATATGTTTCACAAAATGCAGACGATTGACAGAATTTTGTCAATACTGAACGTGAAGAGAATTAATAGTAGGTATTACCGTCCGTCCTTGCAACCTAAAGAAGTAAGGCCTTAACAAATTAACCCAAAATCACGGCAACAGGCGTTCAATTATTAGACCGCGAACCACCAGAAATCACAGACCACGAACTACTATAAATCACCGCACAAAGTTCTGGAGAAAATCCTCGCTAAAACATCGCAGAACAACCAGAAGTTGTCAACAAGGACATCAACCTCACACGGTTAAAAATAATAAAAACAGATCAGCCAACTCCAAATAGAAGAAATGGAGCTTTGCATCACTCGAGACGTAAGATAAAACTTGGATTGAAGATAAAAATCCTATTTTGCTATAGAAGAGCTTTAAGAATTACAGCGTGAAGAGCAACGAAACGTTGTCTTTGAGAAGCACGTTCAAACTTGCTACTCACAGGCAGAAATGATTCTTTTCCCTATGTATGACTCCTTCCTGTTTGATGTTCATCGAAACAATAGTAGAAGAAAGCTGCTACACCACCATTTATCCTTAGCCCACTACTGTGGTCCAAACAGCTAAAAGCTGCAAGCATCGGCCAACCCATAATCTTCAACTACTGGGTGGTTTGGATATTGTTACAGCCACTGTTTGGGGTACTATATAAACACACACCCAAAGGGACGAAACACTTGGGCACAAATTAGATCGTAGGACCACGAGGACACTGGTCCAACCATCATAAAATTTGCCTCTTCACTCGATGTTGACTAGCTTTGTATACATTTTTAATTTTCATATATTTTACATGTGAGATGGAAGAACCTGTAAAAAAAGGCAGAGGACTTTTTACAAAACTTCCTATCAACTGCTGCAACCTAAAAAATCAATGTGTGTCTAAGAGAGTCTAAGGGCCATTTCTTGAAGAAGTGCCCGCTTCTGTGACGCATCAATCACTTGATTGGATTCCGCATTCTCAAGCACATCAGCAATTATTGCTGCTGCATGACCTAGAGGTTCTTCTGCTGCTCTCTTCAGCATGAAGGCCTGCAACAGCAGCAGGGACAAATTATAGATTCTGTATTAGTTCAATAAATTTAACGTGAAAACCCATTCTCCCTCCCCCTCTCCCCACCCTTGGAAAAAAACAAAGGATAGGCAAGTGTAATTGACCTGTCCATGATGTGTTATTGTCAATGTATATGGTTGCTGATACCAGGGTTCTCCATCTATTTGAACAGGAAATCCAGCAAAAAGTTGAATTTTCATCATGTGCAAGCCTCCGAGCTTTCGAAAGCCCCACCTGTTTGCAAGAGCAGTAACCTTATCACAAAAGAGTGAAATCAAAAAGTAGCTGAAAGATCAAATAGACACATCATGCCGATAACCATCAAAAAGTGCTCTTCCAGTTATACAACTGCAGCAACTCTTGTCAGAGGATCACCAGATGTAATTACTGAACGTCTCTCCAGTAATGATATGAACACACAACATAGACAACTGCCTGAGGGCTGAGATGAAGCTACTTTAACACTCGTGAAAATTTTCCTCAACAAAAAAGAAACAGCCTCCACACGACCATGAAAATTACTTTTGCTACATTAACGTCTCAGAAATCGTTTCCTATATACCTGAAGCTTCCCAAGATGCTAGGTCCCAGAAATGCTGACAACCTCCAGCATCTTGTCATGCATGGATTGAGGATCAAGATTGTCATAAGTTTCATCTTCATTCTGCCACAAGTCTACTCCACCCATGTAGCTTCCAATATTAGCTACAAGAACACCTTCTGCATCCTACAGATCAAGTCACAAAGTAATAACTCATTATTAAAGATCAATAATCTTTTAGCTGCTGAAGGTGGTTTCAAGACCGTGATGTCTCGCTAAAACATCTTTAAGAAGAATATACAGAATTATCCACCAAATTTCCTTATAAACTATTGCATCTTTTATCGTGATAGAATATTTCCTAGTATCTCTAGAGAGTTGATAGTATTATTGCAACTTCTATAAGAATGATGAGAGTTACTAAAAGATAGATTGCAGTAAGAGTCACACATCAAAGACTAAAAGTAGATAATTCGAAGCAAAAATGTATCTTCCACAAGAATAGTTAAGCCTTTTGTCACCACCTCAGGAACCTCAATCATAACACCATCAACCTCCACCCTAACTTGCCATGGAAAATCTGAAAATGTCCGATCCATGATACTCTTAGCACCTTCTCTGGCATATAGAACTTTGTTCATAAACTGCAGCATTTTTGCAATAAAAAAGAAAAAAAAAAAAAAAAGCAAAAAAAATCAGTCATAAATGCATCTAAAATAGAAGGAGACATACATGGAAGATAACTCTCAGTTACGCCAAAAAAAATTCCATACGATCCTACAAACAAGAGATGTATGAATACATGGATGATGCAATTCATTAGATAAGTCAAAGCAAACTTTAAATTCTACAGACCTATTTCTTTATCAAACCAAATTCACAAACCCAATTATCATGCTCCACATGATCTTATAGAAGATGATCTGTATACCTGATTGTAGAACTTCTCGGGGTTTTCCTCCCTCATATTATGGATTTCTAATGCAACCTTTGCATCACAACCAACCCCTGGAACATCAATAACGTACACTAATCAAAATTTGCAACCAAAAAAAGATCATAATTGAAAAAAACAGTGAAAAAGTGAGATGATGATCATAACATTCTCCAGTACAGCAAACTTAATATATCATCTGCCGTCCACAGAAGAACAGTTACTATACCAAGGTAGTTGTTCAAGAACTTCGGGGCTTGAAGCAGCTTGCCTTGTTGGTCTAAGATAGAAACTTTCCATCGATCAAGGATAGCTACTGCAGCTTGTTCTATATCATGCAAAAGTGTGCAAAGACCACCTTGTCTCTCTACAGAACCCAAGCCACCTCCCTAGGAAAGATCTCGAGCCAAATCATTTCCTGTCCCTGGGGGGAGTATTGCCACTGGTGGAGGAGAAACATAGTTTTGTTTATCTAGGGCATTCAAAACCCAGCCTACAGTACCATCACCTCCACATACAAGAACCCAGAAGTGAGACACCCTTCTAAAAAGATGCAGACCAACTTCGGGCCCTTCGGTTGAGCTCAACTCAAAGACCTATTAGCATATCCATGGAAAATCAGATCAACACATTGCTTGCTGGCAAAAACATTCATGAATCTACTGAAAAAGCTGGGCCACAAAAAAAGCCTTTAAACAGAAAAGATTAGACATCTTTAATGATGTTCATAAGGCATATAATCAAGTAGCATAAAAAGGAAAGCACTCCGCCCCACCGAAAACCTGTAAAGGGATAATGTATTTATCTATCACCATATTTGTTCCTCCACCTGATAGAGATCTGCCTAAGTCAAATTTACAACATTCACCAGAATACCAAGATTATGTAAGTCAATCGTTGATAATGAAACATTATTAGGCGGTCGATTTACAATTATCCAAGGGAATGTGTTACAACACTTTCAAAAGCATGGGAAAAAAAGCATGTTGGCAGATAAAATAAGGCTCATAGAATCTTTTTTAGCAGCTACAAGCGCAAGCCCTCCAAGCCATTTAAAGGACAGGTGAATTAACTATGGTTACATTCCTCAAAATGTAATTGTCGCACTGATTCACACATTACTACCGATAGATAAATAGAGAGAGCAAGAATTATTCACAAGATGGATGCTAAAAGAACAATGAGTAGCTAAGGAGCTTCACCTCACCTGCACTGGGTTTAATAAAAGGTTTAACCGCTGCCTAAGTGAATCTCCTCGTTGAGCTCCACTTTTCTTGTTTATAAATACTAGTAAAGGCCTGGCATCTGGAGGCAAATCAGTCAATTCATATTTCTGCCTTATCCCTATTAATTGAGATTCATCCTTCTGATTAATGGATGAACTCCACTTGAAGTTGGGTAGAGATATCATATTTTTCACACCACTGTCTTGCTGCTGATCCACACCCTCTTTATTTACACAGCCATTGCAGTTTTCCTCTATTCTTCAATTACCATTTACTTGATGACTATCAGCAGTGCTTTCAGCAGTTGTGTCCCGAGTAGCATCACCATTGCTCGTCTCTGCAGAGGTACCGTTCCCATGTTTCTCATTACTGTGTTTGTATTTCTTGCTTTGACTCATTATACTAGTACGTACTGAAGATGCAATCTCATCGGCCCCTTGTGTGATAGAACTCAGCAGTCCGCCCGAAGAAGTCCTGTTAAGCTCTTTCGCATAAAATGGAGATAGAATAAGCCTTCTGAAAGGGCCGAGGTCACAAATATCACCAGTTTCATTGAACATATTGGTATGACAATCAACATGAACTAGACGCTGACACCACAGGCAACACCATATAGGGGACCCACCAAGAAACGAACTACTGCATGGCTCTTCACAGTAGCTGCAGAAATAAGATTCATCAGGTTGATCAGCTACCTCAGTCCAGCGCACTGCCCACTGATGTACCACATTAGGGTATCCAAACATAGATACACATTTGCAATCCTTGTGAGCACTCGATGAGCAACCCAGATGAGCTGCCGCACCACATATGCTGCAACGATTAAAGAAACTTTCAGAAACCACAATTGGGCCAAGAGTCTGAGATGGAGAAATGGAAACAGACAAACAATTTAAACTTTTCCCTCGAGAAACAGTTTCTAAAGTCCAAGTATGAGGAGCCACAGGGACCTTATTCCTTGTTTTCGAGTTTTTCTTTGATCTGGCTATGGCTTTCATCCAACTACCATTTCTGTTCCTTCTCCACTGGAAAGCTGTGTAAAGTATAGTTAAAATTCCAACTAAACCAGCAATGACACGGAAGACAATAAAAGAGGGGATTCCGCCATCTCAGAAGATTTTTGTTTGATCCAGCTAAGAAGTGGAAGCTATGATTCTCTATAGTCTTCCATATTAAAATTCTATAATTCCATACTTAGTACACAAATACAGGTATTTCAGTATAAATAAGAACCTAGGCAAGCATTAGGCTATGAATAACAGCATTATTCACCTCCTCCACAAACACAGCCACAATATAAAGCCAAGCTGGTGTTAGTATACTAAGTTGGATTTCGTTTTACCCATATTTTATATGTCATATATTGTAGCTTACTACTTTGAAACCTTTGTCTAAAGATGATGATACTTCAGTTCAACTCATCCTTGAAATCCTACTTATTCACTTTGATCCTGGAAGGGCCTTAAACCATCGAATCAATACAGTAAGAAACAAAAATAACCTGCAAATATGAGAATAAAATTTATATCAAACAAGTGCCCAGAAATATCCCACAAAACCATGGCTGAATTCTTCTAATGCTAACCTAATTTTAGCTAAGGAAAGAGTAAATTGAACATGTATACAGTATACATTTACCTAACATTAAACAGAAAGTAAAACTATTATACTGAATAAATGTTATACAAGTTAAAATATATTATTCATATGCCACTTTTTGCACAGGGCAACAACTATCATTCCCATTGAGTCAAGAACAATGTACTTGCTTCTCGCAATAAATCGTTTGATAAAACAACTTTCAAACGAAAAAATGGAAGCAAAACAAAATAATTAGTTAAACTGATATAATAACCGACAATCACGAAATGGCTCAAAAGTCTAAACTCATTTTGAAAGGAAGGACGAAGAAAGCAACGTGATCATAGTTCGTGAATAACAAGTCAATCAAATCAACAGAACCATTACAAATTGGTAGTTAATAATCGTACCGTATTTAACAAAATTAAAAGAGAGATCGGGACTAGTAGCGTTCTCTTTTGTTTCTATAACAGAGGAGTAGCTGCAAAACCCTAGGCCAAGAAGAAAATGGAGAATCGAAGCAAAGTAAAGGGAAGAAAGCAAAAGCCGAAGTCCAAATCTGCTCTGCTCTTTTGCTTTAATCAAATAGAGAATTTAATCCTATCTTCTTCTTTTTTCCGTCTGTTGATCGTTATTAAAGTGCGTTAGGCAAAGGCTTAATTATGATTATGAATTTATATGTTTTTAATGATCTTATGTCTTCCTCCTACATCTAGAGGAGGGGCGACGCTTGGGAGATTGTACACGTGGAGTGGGCCCTACATAATCGGATTTTTATACCCGAGTCAACGTCAGATACAGGCTAAAGATTTACAAGTGCTAATTGAAAAATAGTCATAGTTTTAAAAGTAATCGAAATTTAGTCATTTTTCATGTAAAGATAATTTGAACGAAAACACTGTTTAAAATCCGAAAATATTCCAGCATAATATACTGAAATCTGAATTTTTTACATGTGAATTTCCAGCATAATATGGTGGAGTTCCAGCATAATATATCGGTCCAGCATATTATGCTGGAAGTTCATACACAGATGCTCCAATCTCCAGTATATTACGTTGGAACTTTCCGTGTGCTGGAGTTCCAGCATAATATGCCGGAAGTTCATACACAGGTGCACTAATCTCTGGTATATTATGCTGGAACTTCCCGTTGCAGCAAAATAGTGGCTATTTTTTAATGACTTTGCAAATGCTGGCTATTTTTAAATTACCACTCCGAAAATGGCTAGCCCGTGTTATATTTACCTAACGATATGGTATTGGGCTTTCTTGCCATTGCCCAATTGCCAATAAATATTTTTGAGAAGTATATATTTGTAGCCGTTTTTTAAAATAATAACCGATAAAATATATAATTTTTAAATATATATGTATAATATACAAATATAGATATATTGATATATATTATATACTTTTTAACTAAAGAAAAACTAATTTTAGTCAATCGATCAATTATGTATTCTGTCCTAAATCTATTTCTTCAAATTCAGTTACGAGATAAAAATAAATTCAATTAGTAAAAAGAAGGCCTAGGTAAAAGTGACATATATTTTCACTCGGGTCCTAAATATTCTTTCCTTAGTATTTAGGTTTTTATTTTTGGTGGTGGTTGGGGGGATTTGGGG
>MCJB01049202.1:0-41950 GCA_002018475.1 Nicotiana obtusifolia
AAAGTTGCATCCTAGAGGAGATGGTCCATTTCAAGTCCTTGAAAGGATTGGAGATAATGCTTACAAGCTGGACCTGCCTGGTGAGTTTCAAGTAAGTGCTACATTCAATGTTGCTGACTTGTCTTTGTTTGATGTAGGACAGAATTCGGGGACGAATTCTCTTCAAGAAGAGGGGAATGATAGCATCAAGGGCAAGGATAGAGTTTTGGAAGATCCAAGAAGGCCATTTACAAGATCTCAAGCTAAAGAGTTGCAGACTAAGGTTGTTGGACTTCAATGGCAAATAAAAAAGCTTTTAATTGTGGAGGACGAGCTCAAGCCCAAAGGAGATGAATTTTACAAGTTTTACAATTATTTGGTGGCCCAAATTGAAGTCCAAGAGAAGGAAGATTGGGTCCCGAACTCGGCCCTTGAAATCTAGCAAAAGGGCACCAAGAAGAGCTCAAAATAAGCTTAAATGAGGTCCAAAAGGGGTGTTTGAAAACAAGCCCAATTGGAGTCCAAATCAATGGCCCACACTAGTAGTTTTAAGGCCCAAATTTGCCCTAATGGGATTTGGCCGCCCCCTACCTACCTCCTACCTAATTTTAAGGACTTTTACTCTTATAAATAAGGAGTTCTTCTCATTCATTAGGGATAGATTATTGAATAAGAATATCATACTTGAGAGAGTTCTTTTGAACCTTTGTTACTTATGCTTTGAGATTTATCTTTCAACCTTTACTTGTTCATAGTTCAAGTTAGTAAGATTACTTCTCTATTATGATATCTTTGATTCCTTTGAGGTATTCTTAGAAGGCAATTAATACTAGTTGTTGATTGTTGTCTCAAGTTACTCTTAAAGCGGTCAAGATCCGAATCTATTGTTTTGATTTGTTCTTAGGTAAAGGCGTTTGATTTTCTTCAATAAATCAAGACGTTGTTGCTTAGATCTTGTCAAGGCTATAGAACTTGTGTTCTTGGAAGTTCCTTGAATTCGTTCCTTGAATTTCCCCCATATCCTTTATTTTCTGCATTTTAATTCTAGTTGTTCAATTCCTTATTATCATTGAAGCATTTACTTCTCAAATTCTTACTCTAGTTTGGATTCCCGACCTTGTTGTTATCATTTGGAATAATCGATTTGTGGTTAACAACGTGAAACTTACAAGGGTAATGTAATTTTAAGAGGAGAGTTTAGCCAACATACCGTGTTTGAGCTTTCCTTAAGTCACTACAACGTCCCAACACATTTAGCAATAACAATCTATATGGAGATAGAAAAAATTGGTTGATAATTAGAAGGATTCGCATGGTGTAACTCTCTTTAGAATTTTGTCAAACACCTAGTATGCAAAATGGACTATAAAACTCTACAATGGTAATCTCTTCCTCCCTCAACCAATTTCAACAAGAAAGTAACCAAAATGGAACGTTAGTCCCACATATGACAACCTATGGTCACATGCATGGCCTATCTCAACCTCCACAGTATACTAGAACTCATAACCTCTTGCATGAAAGCTTAGAATTAGGACTTATCCGAAAAGATGATAATGTAGTGGTTGGTTTCCTTGATTCTTGAAGGTTCGTGCAAGATTGGATGATAAGAGTGTTAGGTTTCCTCCTTTTCTCTCTAAAATGTTTTTACCTCTCTCTATAACCATCAGGTAATCGCCCCAAAATAATCCCCAAAGGCTATGTTACAAAATGGGGTCGGGTTACAAAAATCACAGAAAACGAAACTTTGAAACACATTCTGCAGTCTCATAATGACCGCATAATGGATATGATGTCCGCATAATCGGTCGTAAAAAGGCCCTCCGGAACTAGGCAACACTGCCTCAGTCTGCGACCATTATGTGGTCTGCAGACTTATTTTGCCATCGCATAACGCACCGCAGAACTGGTCTGCGGTTGCATAATGCGCCGCAGACCTTCCCCTAACCCCAGCCGGCTTCTTCTTCTACGCGAATGCTAACCACTACACGTGAACGCGAAGAGCAACTCCTCCAAAATACGAGATTGAGCCTTCATGCCCGCGAACGCGGTGACAAAAAATCAACCACCCCAAAATCCTACTCTGCAATAGCATGCACAACATTACAACCACGATGAACAAACAACCCCTAGCTCAACAACTCTTCATGATTGAATTTGCAATGTCGGGATCACGTTGCATACCTGAACACTAGAAAAACAACAACCTCAAAGTAGTTCAAAATTATCTGCAACCACCTCGAAACTCACCCGAATCCCCCGGACCTCGTCTAAATTGGCTAACAAGTCAATAACCTAAACCCCACTTATCCAAAGTATTTAAACACCATAAGTAATATCAAAACCTAGAATCGAAGATCGAAATCCTTTTCTTGGCTTTCAAGCCTTCAAACATCGTCGAACGCCTCAAAACCACACTTAGACATTCCAGATTACAACCAAACATCACACACAAGTTACAATGAACTAAATGAACCTAAATAAAGTCTCAGAACCACAATTGGAGCCCGAAAACACCAAAGTCCAGTCAAATTTAAGAACTCTCAAGTTCCTTATGTTTTCCAACCTTCGACAAATAGAGCCAAAATCTTCTAGGAACCTCCAAATCGAAACACATGCCCAAGTGCAAAACACCGTACAAACCTATTAAAACCATCAAATCTCGATTCCGAGGTCATTTACTCAAAAGTCAAATCATTATGAGTTGTGCCAACTTAAGGCATCCACATTGAGAACAAAAATTACAAATCAACTTTGAACCTCTCAAAAATCATGCCCAACCATACTTGCAAATGAGAATGCATCATATGAAGCTACTCATATTTTGAAACCGGCGAATGGAATGCTAGAGCTCAAAATGACTGGTCGAGTCATTACATTCACCCCCGCTTAAACATAAGTTCGTCCTCAAACGTGCCACGCATACTCATGGGTGATTCCATACCACCTCAATCCACATAGGTCCATTAATATAATCCCAATTGAAGATTCTTCCTTCTCCCTTAGTCGATAAGCCTTAGAACCAAATTTTACATTCCGAAATTCCCTTTACGGTCTGTTTCTTCTGTACATACACTGCATCAATCCCCAAAAATTGCATCAAATCGTAAATATACAACCACGATGTAACCACAAAATGTATCCCATAACTCATATGCCAGAACCATATCTTCTTCTTGCAAAACTGCTCATTACTCAATTCGGTACACATAACATACCTCATCACACATAAAACCCTATGCCAAACTTTTTAGCACCACTAATGAAGAAGATACGTGCAGAAACACATAACCACCTATCAAATCGATAAGTCATGAAGCTCTTTTGCTCGACAAGAACCACTGCCAAATTGTAAGCTGATTAATGACTTTTTTCTTCCAAACCTACCTTATAAAATTTGATTGCACTTATTCCTAGTCCGGTTACCTCGTCTCACCAAGTAAACGCTACTCAACTGACATGCCACATCAAATACTATCAAGAACCTCATTTGATACGATCTGTGAGTCACTCCAACAATGGAAAGAGAACCATTCGGTACGTGTAACAAACACGACATCAATAGCGTAATGCTATGAACCCATCCCCCAAAGAAGAATCAAAAAGCATGAAATAAGAACAAGAAATCATATCCAACATAACTCTATTGCAGCGTGCAACTTGATCCACACATATAACTATGGCGGCATGCCACCCAATTCACCCATAGTACCGTTGTGGCGTGCAACCCGATCTACACAACATCATCAATACATTGGGCCATAATTTTCATACTTACCAAACAGATGTCTATCAACAACAAGCACGTAAAGTGCATAAACATAACCATGGGAAGACAGATGGAATAATGCGCTACGATAAAGACAAGCATATATACGGTGCAATAAGCAAATAAACATCTTAAGACTCATCTCGCTCATATATCGCCACAAGGCCTAAACAGGGCTGCAACATGCATCAGAATAAGAAAATTGTCTCAAAACCCATCATATTATAAGGGAGTACCACATGAAATCAATAAGGGCATGAAGAGCATCCATTATGCCTGATGACACACCCATAGTAAATATTGTGTTGAGTAAAAAAAATCCAATCCTGTGTAGAATGCACATTCTCATTAAAGCCTATCAAAGGGCCTCCAAATCAATTTATATTATTCTAGTGTAGTTAAGTAGCCTTCAAAAAATCCATAGTGACCATAACCATGACACATCCAATCAATTGTTTAATCCCGAACGCACTTCCATAGTCCGCAACCAAAGAGATAACCCACCTCTAAGAAATATAGTTTCCAAAGTGCGAGAGTACAAGAATCTCCATACTTGATCTCCAACTAACCCACTTATGTTACTGCACATCACACATACACAACCAAATCATAAGAAATACTCCCATAAATCTCCCACGTAAAGTAGCAAACTGTGACACCTACGATTATTGGCATGCGATTTCTGTAGTACTAGTTAAGCATCCACAAGATCATACACAATCCGTCTTCTTGAATACACACCATTCTCAAGCTATACAAGATAATTCTAGCATTCTCTTAAACATATGAAATCACTCATGTTGTATAGAACTCGTGACATTTTTTTCAATACTGAAACGCAACCTAGTCCATTCAATCCTAATCCCACACTGCTCACCCATATACCATAGTATTATATAAAATACTAGAATCCCGTTGATATCAAATCTGAATCACGAAATATACACTCCATCAGCCAGAACCTTCCATTTAACTTAATTCTGGAGAAAATCATAACACGCCACAAATTCCCATGCCTATAGAAGACATCAATTGTAAGTTATGGTCAAAACCATCGCAAATTCTTCGAAACCCATTTGCACATAACGAAACTATCAGAATTGATTCTGTCTAAATCAACCGAGTCATGGAATCTACCAAACACAAAAGTCTTGCCACAAAGCACATGTAAAACCCTGACATGCCAAAGTACTTAATCATCTCTATCACCATATGTGACTTAGTCGCTGCTAAATTTTTCTTTATAGCTCTTGTGATTGGTATTTCCTCTGGCTGTAATAGACTAATAATCCATTGTCTTATATTTTTCATGTCTTGGCCTCTGATCTCCTTTGAATGAGAATAAACCATAGTTTGCTCTCTCGAATAATATGTCCACATAGGTGATTCAGTCAGAAATGTATTTGTTAGCTCGTTGAGTATTGTAGCTAGTCCAATAATTCTTTTATTAGCAAAGAAGTCAGGTATCTCTTCCTTAGGTATCTCGGGCTGTATATCGATCTGCTCTGGTATAATCATTTCTCTAGTGAGTCCTATCTTGACAACTTTGTATAATAGGTTTTATCTCATCATATAGTATTTCTGCTGGGGCAGTATAGAATTTTATATAGAAAAATGTTCCTTTGGTAATTCTTTTATACGTAGTAAATGCTTTATATAATTCCGTCATAGTTGCTATTTCTTCTCCCGTAGAGGTATATACAGTACTTAGTAATCCATAGTTGTAGCAAGTATTTCCTAGGTTTGGGTTGGTGCCTGGTAAAGCAATGAGTTTATTATGTCTTTGTAGGTGTGAAGTAATATAATCTCTTTTTGGGTCAGTAGTATTTCTGGATCTCGGGTTTAGGTTAAGAAATGTTTGTAGTTTATACATTATTTCTATATAGGTACGAGATATATGGTTGTATGTCTTTTTGGTTTGGTTCAAGCTTTCTGAGTAGGTAGTAGTTTGGGGTTGTACTATAACTGGATTTTTCGGTATTGTTGTATATGGTTTTTCAAATAGTTTATGAGGTTTTTATTTTTTGGTTTTGTAGGTGACCTCGTCGTAGATGAGCTGCTTGCAATAGTTCCTGCATCAATAATATTAACATTGTTATGGGTTTTTTGGAGTTTCCCAACATCTCCTTCTAGATCCGCATTTTTCAAGTCATGCTGCTGACTGCTAGTTATTTTTTGTAGCTCCGCATTTTTATAGTCATGCTGCTGACTACTAGCTTCTTCTAGATTTTGTAATCTTCTTCCCATGCCATCTATTTGTATAGATAACTTGGAAAGGATTATATATATGTCTTCAGTAGTTGTTTCTGGTACATCATCTGTCTGTGTACCTTTCTCTTGATATGTAATCTGCAATAACATTCTTGTCAGTTTTTATTACTAAACTTAAATTAAAAAGCCAGAACTGATCGAAGTTTGCAAAGGTAAAACTTCGACTATGTGAAATAAGGCTAAGGCCGAATCATATTGAAAGGGATCTAAATTTTGCCAAGGCATGATCCCGATTCGCATACCAAAAAGCATAGCTTAATGGTTGAGAGTAGAGCGAATACAGCTCGTTTTGAATACACAAAAGGGCTAAGGCCGAACTAATTATTAATCGATCCAGTCGGACACAACTTATAATTCTAGCTAAGGCTGGAAATGGCGGAATATGAAAGTCAAGGAACCAAGTCGAAATGTAGTATAAGATGTTTATATACATGACAGAACCTTTATACAGGTTCGAGCTACAAAATATCAAGGCAACATCAAAATAGCATCAAAATAACGTCAGTCCGAGCCATCTTCATCTTCTTCGGGAAAGGTTTGCTTCCTCATTTCAGCCTCAATCTTTGCTGCCTCAGCAATTTCAGAAAACAGATCGAAACCACGGGCTTGAAGCTCCTCAAGAACGGAAAGGCGATTTTGGCACTGAGTATATTCAACCAGCATCTTCGATTGCTCTTGGGAGACTTCGGCATCGGCTCTATACTGAGCTATCAAGTCTTCAGCATTAGCCTTGGTAGTGGCAATCTTCGATTTCGCTTCCTGTAGCTGGTTGGCCAGAACCACCCGATCTTGGGTAAGCGACTCAACTTGGAGCCGTTGGGATTCATTGTCCTTGATCAGAGCTCCGATTCTCTCCTGCGCCTCTGAGGCCTGTTCTCTTAATCGAGCTTGGAGAGCCTCTTTCACCACAGTTAAAGTCTCGACCATGGCTTTCCATCCACTTGTTTCAGCTTTGGCCTCGTGCAGTTCAAACCGGAGTCGGTCCAACCGGTTAGTCATTTGCCCCAGTTGGTCAACACTGATGGTATGCTCTCTCCTTACAAAATTAAGCTCGGCCCGGAGACTCGATATCTGACTTTCGAGCCGCTGACGTTGAACCTTTTCTTGTGTCATTCCTTCTTTGATTCGAAGGAACATTTCATGATAAAGCACCAAAGACTATGGGAAATATGAACTAAAAACTGTCAGTACGGACTTAGAATCAAGACATTAAGCGTAGTTTAAAACAAACAAGAAAGCATACCCTGTTCGATGCCTGTTGAGCTTCATTGAACAAGCAAGCCCAATCCACTGCATTCATTGCGGCTTGGTTCTCTTCAGTCACCAAGCAGTGGAGGTAACTAGCCACGCCTACCGGTGCGCCTAGTGCTCGGACATCCTCGGGGACGGTGAAGGTTATCACCCTCTTCCGATCAGGGTTCGAGCTCGAAGCGGGGAATTTATCGATCAATTTGATACTAGCCGACACCCCACTTGTCTCGGCCGGGGGACTCCTTCTTGGGATTTCGAGCCCGAAGGTATCAGCCGACGGCACCCCGTCGAAGAATTCTTCAAAGGCCCCAACTATAACCGGCTCCTTGCTCGGTGTGTGCATTCTTGCATCTTGGGCATCGTTCAGAGTTGCCTCTGAAAAGGAAGGAGAATGCACCATCCCCGGAATGTCTGAGGATCTTTGTGTCGCCGCTCCTATGTCGGCCCGGCCCTCGATCCTTGCTCCCGCTTCGGTGTTCTCTACTTGGGAAGCACAGGTCTCCTCCACACTCGGCTCGGGCACTGCCCGAGGGGATTTGTCATTTAAGGTTTCGGGGCTCTTTTCCCCTCGGAACCGTCGCTCAGTTGAATGGAAGGGTCAGTAACTTTGACTTTACGAGCCCTCATCTTTTTCCTGCCCTTCTTCTTCTCGGGCTCAGCTTGACCGGGAGCTTCTTTCCTTTTCTTTCCTCCTTCTTTCCCCGATTCGGAAAGGGGACGAGGAATTGCCTCACCAGTGGGTGCCGACCTCAACTCAACATCCTTCGAGAGACCTGCAAAATGAATTTTCAAAAGGCTAAGTGTTGGTATTGATTGTCTTGGAATATGTGAACGTTACTAAAGCTCACCATGATTCTTGGCCTCCCAAAGGCCTTTCGATATCTCTCTCCAGGCCTGTTCAGAATAGAACCTTTGGGCCACGACCTTCCTGACCCACTCCTCTAAATGCTGAATCACGGCCGGTGCTTGGGAAACAGCTGCACATCACAATACGTCGGTTAAACATTGGAAGAAAATAATAAGAGATCTTAAATGAAGAGATCTTAAATGAAGAGACGCTTACGTTTCATGTTCCATTTTTCAGGGAACGGCATATTATCGGCAGGGATCAGATCGGAGGTCTTGATTCGAACAAATCGGCTCATCCAACCCCGGCCCCTATCTTTATTAATGCTCGAGAACGGAGCCTTGCTAGCCTGTCGAGCAAGTTTTATCAGCCCCCCTCGGTACATTCGGGGACTGTATAATCGGAGTAAATGATCGATGGTGAAAGGGTGCCCCCCTTCAACCTTACCCACGAAAAAACGAAAGAGGTAAATTATACGCCACACAGAGGGATGGACTTGACCTAGGGTAACATTAAATCTCCTACAAAATTCAACGATTATAGGGTCTATGGGACCTAATGTGAATGGATAGGTATATACACTTAGATATCCCTCCACATGTGTGGTAATAGCTTCATTCGGGGAAGGGATTACCACCTCTTTATCGGTCCAATGGCATTCAGCCTTCACCCTTTCAAGATGTCTTTGAGTGATCGAGCTAATGTACTGCGAGACCGGTTCGCCTCGGCCAGGCACCGGGGAAGGCTTCTCGACTTTGAAGTCGGAGCCTATGAAGCACCCTACTGGTATAAAGGCTTTTAATGGAGGTTTCATGGAGGGTTCCTCAGTATGGACGGGCTCAGCCTCTTCAACAGACTGAGCAGGGGAAGGTTGTTGTTTCTGGGGAACTGATTTAGAAGTTTTGGCCATGATGGTAGAAGTAGCAGAAGCGAGAAGTAGAAGAAAAAGGAGGTTTCTGGTGAAAAAAGCTAAAGGAAACAAATTGATAAGCAGCGTAAAAGTAAAGAATGAAATACAAAGAAGGAAAGAAGTATTTATACTTTTTCAAAAAGCGGCGGTTCAGAGCACGATGCAAAGAGGCATTAAATGTTGTATGCAGAAGTTTCAGAGTTCTGCAGGTGGATGGGACAGGCAATGATTTCCCATGTTTATAATCATGTGCGAGTCCTTTAGGGTTCAGTGACTTGGTGCCTCTGACTTCGAGTCAGGCTTGGTAAAGGTGTTGGTCGTTTAATCTGGGATCTCAAAGAACGAAGGTTCATATCGTTTTTTGTCCTTACTCTCCAATAAACGAGGGGACTATCTGTATTGAGTCGGATATAATCAACCGCATAAGGAGGATCGAGCCCGGGCTTAATGCAAGACCGGATATCTATCCGGGGTCAGCAAGGCAGGTACGGAACCGGAGCAACCGATATGGGACAATCAGCATCGGTCGGCGCATGCACACCTCGTGACGGAAGATCAGTTTCAACCGGATATCTCGTGGATTCCTAATATCTCGGCGAGAGTGAAGGTCTCAACGGTCATAGACGTTAAATCATTATTTTAGGGATTCCACCCCGTAATTGGAGGGATTTTATCTTGTAATATTAAGGAGTCTTTCTTTTACCTATAAGAAGGGTATCTACCTTCATTGTAGGAGATATCAGATACAAGTGAAAATACTAAGAACTGCTACTGTTTATTATCGAAATCAGTCATCTTTATTGTGTTTCATTATCAGCGATCCAATTACTGCGGTTTGATTATTCTTTTCTATTCACTCTATTCCAATTATTTGCCATTATATGTTACATTGTATTAAATTAATTCACACATCCTTAGCACTACGAACAAATTCAATTGTTACTCAGATTTAAGGGTAAACAGATATAAATATTTTATAACTTTATTATTATAGGAAATAAAGTTCAATCACCATACATAAAATTTATCCTCCGATTTAATCAAGGTTTTAAATGTTTGTTCTATTATTAAATGAAATAGTATTTTCACTTCGTTCAGATTATAATTGTATCCTGAATTATTCTGCTTTTTCAGTATAATCTCTATTATCTTTATCAATTTTCTATTTTTTCACTATGTTCTCCATCATCATCTCTATTTTCTTTATCGATTCTCTTATACACACTTTTCCTCCTTCGGTTTGGTAAGAAATACATTCATCCAGAAAGAAAATAGGGCAAAAAACATAAATGGCATAATTTAAGGAAATTTTTCAGAAAGGTAGCAGCAATAATTATTTTACACACATGGCAACTAAATAATAATATTTCTAGCAGACACCTTTAAACCATATATTTATAATCACGCACCCAATGCATTTATTTCCTTAATGAAAATGTCCCTAGTACTTTTTAACATTTTTCCTATATTTTCTCTTGAATTCCCTAACATATTTATATTATTCGAAAAAGTAAAATATATATGTTTCAAAAAAAATGTAATGTATGTATATATATATATATATATATTATAAACCATGTAAATTTTTATCATGATTATACCAAGGAGTACTTTCTTATTAAGAAGATCAAATGTATATTATTACCTTAGTATACACAGTATATCTCATTAAATGATATATTCTTAAAAAGGTGACAGAAGGTATATTCTTACATTAATATTTATATACATGGCATTTCTAAAATAAAAATTATACCATATATATGTAATATAATACCTTAATACCATTATAACATATATTGAATTATACTATTGTATATTAATACATTAGTGGACCTCTAAAAATGAATTATACCAGGAATATATTATATTATACTTCAATAAAAATATAATTGAATTGAGTTATACCATGTATATTACCTTTTCCCCTATATTAATACGATAGTATACACAAAATTCCTCTAAAAAGTTATACTAAATATATATATAATGAGTAATTGAATATGTAGTATTAGTTTCATAATGATCAAGTGAATAAATTGAGTTTAACGGTTAAAGAAGAGAGAGAAATGTAATGAAAAATATGAGAATATAATTGAATCCCTAATTTAAGATAAGAGAGAGTGTGAAAAAATCAAATATCTCACAATTTGTGCATTTTGGCTGCTCATTAATTATGTGCATAATCTCTATCTACCATTAATGTAAAAAAAATTGCCATTTATGGAATAAACAAAGAATAGTATTATTTTTTTAAATATGTTTTAAAAAGTGATTAGCTGTGTATTTTTTCCAAGAAAATGTTCTCTAGCCTAAAGGAAAGAGAAACAACGAGGATGAAAGGTATGCTATTACTAATCTTAATGTTTTGAAACCCGGCCGAAAAAAATATAGAGTCCATAAAGATAATTGAGGTCAATGAAATTCAAACGTACACTAAAGATGGAAAAGAGACGTATGGAGTTCCAATTAATTTTTGTATGACATTGTTGTATAGCTTTTTATAACGTAAGAAAACATATATTTTCTTCATTTTCAAAATAATAATATCTTGACTTGATGCAAAATGGAATTTCCCTTCATTGAACAGGTAAAGAGAACAATTTTTTCCAGCCTCAAAAAGTAAAAGACTTTATATATTAAGCGCCAATAAACTTTTACCTTACGGTAATTTACTCATTAATTTATGTGAGCGAGTGTGGTGTGTTGGTGGAAAAAAGGCATGATATGTGGATCAACAGCATGGTGACAGGTGGCACTTATATCGGGTCAATAAAAAAAGATTGAAAGGAATTGATAAAATACCCACGGTATCTGACAGCTGGAAAAAAAAATAAGCACGATATGCATGAAGACCATAAAAGAGGAAGATTCATGAATCGGTTATAAATATAGAAAAGGAATCAGCATTAACCCTGATTATTGCACGATCATTTATTATTACCATAACCGTTACGAGTAAATTTAGTAACGGGTAATTAATGCAATTAATGTTAGTTACGGATAGGAATTTAATAAGGAAACTATTACACTTGTATATCCTTATATAAGGACCCTTAACTCATTTTGTACAATCATCTGAATATTTTCAGTTATATGCAATAGGTCTTTTACTTTTACTTGATTGAAGATTTCGAACCATAATTATGGGGGAAATCAGCGATCAATAATAAGTTTTCTTTCCTTTATTTATCATTTCAATTATTTATTTGTTCTCGTACTTTTAGGAAAGTGAAGTAAATTTGATTATCAGTAACCTAATTTTATTTAATATTGGTTTTGACCACAAAAACTATTTTTGGGTTAAACGAATTGGCTTTATTACAGCGAATCTGATAATCTATTCACTTTCCAAATAATCATTTTTAGCAACAAAATATGTCTACTACTAACGAAATTGATCAGGTGGTCGAGAGAGGTCAACAAGGTAGAACTCCACCATATTACACACCCACAACAACTCCACAATGTTCATGAGAATGTTCACCTGAAAGGTCTACAACTCATACTGATGGTCAACAAGTAGGCGAACAAGCTAACGAGCAAGATAATTTGAAGCAGATGATTGCACAACATGTTAATGAAGTTTTGTGTGCTTTTGTGAGTGGATTACCTAATGTTGTGCAGACTCCTCCACCAGTAAATAAAACTCTGGAAAATCCACGTTCAGGACTCGACAACTCAGGAAGTGGAGAAATACCAAATGAATCCAGAGATGGAGAGTCAGGTACGCCGAATAATTTCAATTTATAAAGTTTAGTACTAACTTTGCAAAAACAGCTCAAGGAGAAAAATGAGTGGATAAAACACGTATTCGGTGTGCCCCCAATAATCAAAGGTATGGATATCGACAAATATTCGTAGCAGCCTTGGAAGCCAAGTATAATACCTTTAACAATTCCTAAGAAGTTTAAGATGTCTGATATCCCTAAATATGATGGAACATCTGACCCACGAGACCACGTTGCTGCATTTGCCACAAGGGTTAAAGGCAATGATTTAACCGAGCATGAAATTGAGTCGATTTTGGCGAAAACTTTTGGCGAAACCCTCACGAAAGGGACGTTAACATGGTACTCACTCTTACTTGAAAACTCTATTGACTCTATTATTGAGCTTGCAGATTCATTTATAAAAGAACATTGGGGAACCCAAAAAATTGAGAAGAGAATGGAACATATCTTCAAAGTAAAACAGGAAAGCACGAAATTGCTTAGGGAATTCGTAGATAGATTCCAACGTGAGAGGATGATGTTGCCATAAGTACCTGATAGGTGGCTATGGCATTTGCAAGTAATTTGAATGAAAAAAGTTCAGAAGTCACGGGAATATTGAAAGGGAGTTTGTGGGAGTTTCCTACAACTACTTGGTATGACGTACACAATAGATACAGTACGAAGCTACAAATAGAAAAAGACACAGTTACCCAACCAAGGGTAGAAGAAAGGCCAAGATCCAGAAGTTCGAAAACGAAAAAGAGGTCTGGTAAGAACATGTATGAGCCTTATATGGGACCCGTGGGACGAGATTCCTGATCTGAACAAGAACATGCATGGTTTGATTCAAGATCAAGGCAAAAGGAGACGAGTTCCTGTTCCTGATTCAAAAGGGAACCGGGCACAGCCAGAGGCAACGATTCAAACTCTCAAGCAAGAATAGGAGACTACCGTCAGTACATCAGAGTTGGTAGCTGTTCTGAGAGGAATGGGTGACAAGGTATGGTGACCAAATGAAATGAGGTCAGATCCCAGCAAAAGGAGTCAGGAATTTTGGTGCAAGTTTCACAACGATCACGGCCATAGAAAAGCAATTGCAGGCTCTTATAGGGGAAATTGAGTATCTGCTAAAGCAAGGCTACAACAACAACAACCTAGTAGAATCCCACTAGTGAGGTTTGGGAATCAGAAGCAAGGCTATCTCACTGATTTGTTTAGTGAAAAGACGAATACAATCCTACATGAAAAACAGGCAAGAACCACCAAATTCCCCGTCACCAAAGAGAACGGTAAAAGTTATAACCGGGGGTGAAGAAGTTAACAGGGTAACGTACACATCAACAAGAAAGACATCCAAGGTTGTCGTTACCCACGGGAAACGGCTTCGTCAAGTTTTGGAAGGAGACAACATAATGTTTGACGATGAAAACGCGAATGGCTTGATAATTCCTCATAACGATGCGCTGGTAATATCTCTACTTGTACACAATACTAATATTAAATGAGTTTTGACTGACCCAGGTAGCTCAGTAAATATATTCTACTAAGAGTAGTGAATTAGATGCAAGCAAATGATCGAATTGTACCAAAAGCACGGTCACTTTCTGGGTTCAATAATTCAAGTGTCATCACGAAAGGAGAAGTTGTATTGGCTACATTTGCAGAAGGAGTGATTAAAGACACTAAATTCTAGGTGATAGATGCAGATTTGGCCTATAACATAATCTTTGGAAGGCCTTGGATTCATGATATGGATGTGGTCCCGTTGCATCAAGTCATTAAGTTCCCATCACAATGGGGAATCCGACAAATCTGGGGAGATCAGCAGGCATCACGAGATATTAATTCAGTGGCGATCACAAGTGAAACATCCGAGGATGGAGGTGTGAAATAGAAATTAAAGAATTCAGTTGAGGATAATTTAATGCCTACCTCAATTGGAAGTCCGAAGGTCAAGCTAATACAGATTCGAGACCTGATATGATTCAAGAACTAGAAGAAAATGATAATATCAAAACAACCACGGGGAGCTGAAGCTGTTATATTATTCATCCATTGGCCTGACAAACAGGTTTACATCGGAGCAAACTTGAGCTTGGAAATGAAAGGTAATTTAATTGAATTTTTACGTGCTAATATCCATTACTTTGCTTGGTCACATTTAGACATGAAAGGTATACCTCCGTAGGTAATTACTTATAGGCTGAATGAGGACCTATTGCACCCACTTGTCAAACAGAAGTAAGGAAGCAAGGGGCATTTAAGAATCACATAATCCAGGATGAGGTACAAAATCTTCTGAAAATTGTTCCAATATGAGAGGCAAAGAAACCTGACTGGTTAGCTAATGAGTCATAGTTCCAAAGAAGAATGGAAAGTGGCGAGTTTGTGTGGATTATACTAATTTAAATAAAGGCTTCCCTAAAGATTCATTTCTTTTACTGTATATAGATTAATTAATCGATTCTACCACTGGTCATGAACTTTTAAGTTTCTTAGTTGCATATTCTGGCCATAATCAGATAAAGATGGTTCCTCTAGATGAGGAAAAAACCTCGTTTATTGCAGACAAGGGAACTTATTGCTACAAAGTCATGCCATTCGGCTTGAAAAATGCTGGAGCAATGTACCAAAGATTAGTGACCAAAATATTTCAAGAGCACTTGGGAAAATCATGGAGGCTTACATAGATGATATGTTGGTCAAATCAGGACAAGCAAGGGACCATTTCCAACACTCTCAAACCTTCGAAATGCTCCACAAGTATAACATGAAGTTAAACCCGAAAAATGCGCCTTTGGTGTTGCTTCGGGTAAATTCTTTGGATTTCTTTTTTCTAACAGGGGTATTGAAGTGAATCTTGTGGAGATCAAAGCAATTGAGGAAATACCTGATGTGATCACGAGAAAAAGAATAAGGTACAAAGATTAACAGGTAAAGTGGCAGCTTTGGGAAGGTTTATATCCAAATCTTCAGAAAACATTTTAATTTCTTTTCAATATTGAAAAAGCAAAATCAATTTGAATGTACTAACGAATGTCAACAAGCTTTGAAGGATTTGAAGTCATACTTATCAAAACCTCCCATATTAGCAAAACCGAGGGACGGAGAAAGATTTCTTATTTACTTGGCAGTGTTAGAAATGGCAGTAAGCACAGTGTTGGTACTGAAGATAAGGGTAAGCAATCTCCAATATGTTATGTTAGTAAATCCTTATTACGTTCCAAGACACGGTACCCACATTTAGAGAAACTTGCATTAGCATTAATTATGGCATCAAGAACGTTATGACCTTATTTTCAATGCCATCCTATTTCTTTTATAACTGCTTTTTCACTAAGGAATATGTTGCACAAACAAGAATTGTCAGGAAGATTAGCTAAATGGGCTATAAAGCTTAGTGAATATGATATTATATATCAGCCTAAAACAACCATAAAGTATCAGGTACTAGCGGATTTCGTAGCAGATTTCAGCTTGAACCTACTTCCTGAAGCAGAAAAAGAGGTACGGGTGTTCATCGGATCTAATCTGGGGACTTGAACGTTGTTTACTGACGGTTCTTCAAATGTTAAAGGAATAGGTTTGAGAATTAATTTAATTCCACCTTCGAGAGAAGTCATAAGACGGGCAATAAAGTGTTACCGAATTACTAACAATGAGGCAGGGTATGAAGCTTTGATTGCAGGTTTAGAGCTCGTGAGAGAAATTAGTATTGAACAAATGGTAATCAAAAGCGACTTGCAACTGGTAGTAAACTAAATGCAAGGAACTTAGGTGGCAAGAGAGACACGAATGCAACAATATCTAGAAAAGGTACGAGAATTACTGAGGCAGTTCCAAACTTGGAAAGTTGTACAAATACCCAGGGAAGAAAATGCAGAAGCTGATGCATTGGCAAATTTAGCGTTTGTGGCTGATGTGTCAAATGCAGAAAATGCAATTGTGGTACACCTATTCTATTCAGCCTTTGGTCAAACCAAGAATGAGGTAAATTTCAATAATTAACTTGGGATTGCAGAAATGAGTTTGTGAATTATTTGCAGTTTGGAATTTTGCCTGAGGATAAAAAAATCGTACAATGTTTGGAGGACCTTTAGCACGGTGCCTTGGACCTTCGCAAACTGAATATGTAATGAGAAAAGTGCACGAAGGACATTGTGGTAATCATATCGGGGAATATCGTTGGTAAAAACATTGATAAAAACAAGATACTATTGGCCAAACATGAAAGATAAAGCAGAAAATTTTGTAACAAGGTACAATAAATGCCAACGATAAGCAAATAACATGCATCGACCAGCAGAATTTCTACATTCAATCATATCACTTGGCCATTCATGAATGGGAGATGGATATCGTAGGTCCTCTACCTCAAGCCAAGGGAAAGGTACGATTTTTGTTAATTTTGGCGGATTATTTTTCAAAATGGGTAGAAGCAGGTACTTTTAAATAGATAAGAGAAAAAGAAGTTATGGACTTTATTTGGAAAAATATAATATATCGATTTGGAGTTCCAAGGGAAATCATTTGCGATAATGGGAAGCAATTCGTAGGTGCGAAGGTTACTAATTCTTTTCAAAAGTTGGAAAATTAAACGAATTACTTCAACACCTTATCATCATAGAGCTAACAGTCAAGTTGAGTCGACAAATAAGGTCATCGTCAACAATTGAAGAAGCGATTGGAAGAATCAAAAAATAAGTGACGAGAAGTGCTACCGGGGATTTTATGGGCTAATCGAACCACCACAAAAATAAGCACGGGAGAAACTCCATTCTCGCTCGTTTATGGAACTGAGTCTTTAATTCCGGTGGAGATAGGAGAACCGAGCACAAGGTACATGCATACAAATGAAGCGTCAAACGAAGAAGAACTTCGTACAAACTTAGATTTGACAGAGAAGAGAAGGGAGGCAGATTTGATTCGGATGGCAGCACAAAAACAAAGGATTGAATGGTACTACAACAGGAAGGCGAACCTAAGATATTTGAAAATTGGGGACTTTGTTCTCAAAAAAGTGTTTCGATCAACACAGGCGGCGAATGCAGGAAAGCTAAGTCCGAATTGGGAAGGCCCATATAGAGTTAAAGGCATTGCTACATAAGGAGAATATGAATTAGAAACTATGGACGGAAATGTGTTACCATCACATTGGAATGCAGTCCATTTGAAGAAGTATTACTTCTGAAGAAGTTAATACCCACGGTCAGGTATCATAGAAGTTCATTTTTAATTTGTTCATTTAAGTTTTACTAACCATTTTAGATGATAGGCAATAAGCTATCCCGTACCAGATGATGACATTAGACCCGAAAGACACTCGAAATACTTCATTATTCCCAGTCTAGGTTACAACAATTTTGATGGCAAGAGTTAAGCAGTCATCATCTAAAAAATTACCTCCGAATCACGTGCGTATTTTCTTTTATTAGGGAAAGGACCAACGTAAGGAGCTGATCCAGTGTTCAAATTTTCATACTTTAATGCTCAAACACTTGGGGTGACTACAAAGATGGAGAAGTACACAAAGAAATAAGATGTACACCAAAAAAGCATAGCTTAGCCCAAAGAAAAAACCTTGAAGAAAATGTTAAATTTTCAAGCTCGCAGAAAGAATGGGAAGTAAAGAGTTGAAGAACCTGCAGAAAACTCCCAAGAGCTTTTAGGTTAAGGCCATAAAATTAGTCACGGGAAATTGTACCCGTACTTGTAAACCTGCTATAAAGAAAGCAGTTATGAAAATATTGTACATAAATATTTATATGAAAGTTCAAATAAAACTTCTTCAAATTACTTCATATTTCATATCTTTGCACCAATATGAAGATGAGATATCATCTTAATTAGTGTTGTTAATTAAAGGGGCCCTCTTTTAAAAAAAACAAAATCATGCATATTAAAGATGCGGTCTATTAAAGCATTTTTGAATGCAAGTAAGAGCTCGAAAACTTAAAGAGCAAAAAGGTATAATATAAGGTATGCAACGAAATGATATTAATGTCAGCATCCCAGAAACAGGGAGGGAAAAACTTCCAAAAAACCACTTTGAAACAAAAACAAAATATTTTAACAAACACCAACAAAAGTAACTTCTAAGACAAAGGGTGAAAAACTAAGGAGCATCATCAATAGGGGTAGAAGGATCAACTTGAGAAGACGAAGGTTGGGCATCTACTTGACTAAGAGCGAGACCATCTCCATCACCTTTGGAACTTTCATCCTTGGGTGTTGAGAAACTTTGACGTTGCTGAGTTTTCTCAATTGCTTCCTTAGCTTTAGCAATTTCATCTTCGAGGTCAAAGCCCTCCTGGCTAGCCTCGGTCAGAGTCTCGAGACGGGTATTCAGAAAAGCCCAGCTAACATCAATTGTTAGTTTGTCTTCATGATCTTCATAATCTTTTTTCATTTGTTCAATCTCAACCCTCAAGTCTTCTTTCTTAGTTTTCGAAGCTTCATAGGATGCCTTCAAAGGTTCAAGAGAGCCCTCGAGGAACTGAATTTTATCAGAAGAAGCACGGAGATCCTCTTGAGCTTGGGTGAGCATCTACACTAAGTGACCTACGTACACCTCCTTCTGATTTAGAAGCTCTTTCAAGCTTCTAATCTCCTTGGTTGCTTTCAAATGCTGCTCAGCAAAGGAAGATTCTAATATGTCCTTATCCTTTCAGCTTGATTGGAATAGGCCTTCAAAACCGATAATTTAGCGGTGGTTATCTTTAGCTGTTGCCCCAAAGCCCCTTTTTCTTCGGCAAGAATGTCCTTTTCAAGTTGGAGGCTTTCAAACTATTCATTCCAATTATCAGCTGCAGTACGTAGCTCAATCACTTGCTGATCAATCTAGGATATCCTTCTCATTAGTTTTATACCTGTTAAATTGAGTTGCAAAAAGACAAGGTAGAAAAGCTATAAACCTTGAAGAAAAGAAAGAAGTGTAAGGAAAGAAGTATATACCTTAAGGGCAGAATGAATAACATCATTCATTAAGCTCAAAGAGTTGAGATAAACTTCTCCCTTACCACAGGGCCAATCAATGGTTTCAACCATAGTGCAGCTCGGCTAGATTTCTTTAACAGATTCTCACTATCGGGGACTTCAATCAACACTTTCTTCATGCTTTATTTCCCGCTAGCTAGAAGGGCCAGCTTCTTCACGAGAGTCAGCGGCAAGTGCGCAATAGGGGCGGCTGCAGGTAAGCTAGCAGAAGAAATGGGAGGATTAACAGCAAGAGCAACTGGGGTCATTAGAAGATTAGCAAGTGGTGGCTCTTCAGAAACTGGGCCAAAATCTTCTTCACCCTCGAATCCTTGGGCAAAAAGTCTATCAACAGGACTTGAGGGAGGATTGCCAGAATGGTCAACATCATCATCTTCAGAGATGTCCTAGAGGACACTATCTGGTTCATCAATAAAACTGAAAGGCACAGAGCTTGAAGGCGGGTCTTGAGAAATAGTAGCTTCATCATCTAAAACCACTCATCTTCTAACTCGTGGCTTCCTCAATAAAGAGTCATCTTCATTATCTCTTCTTCATAAGAGTCGCGAGCTTCAGCATTCTTCCTCTTAGAAGTTGACAAGGTTAGAATTTGTTCATGTGCAGTGCTGACAAAAAGCCTAGCAGTAGGAACAGAAGAGGCACTGATACCACGAATAGAAAACCCTGAAAACAATAAAAGAGAAAAAAGAAGAGGGTTAAAGAAAAAGAAGAAACGATAAAGGAAAAAAAAACCATGGTAATAAAGAATACCGAGGGTCTTCACTTTCCATCCAAACTTCTGAGAAAGAAATTTCCATAATCTCTGTTCCATGGGAGCAGCAGTCAATATTTTTTTTACCCAATCACGAATGTAACGGATTTCTCCGAAAACTTTCATGATTGCTGAAAACTAAACATAAACGCGTGTAAGAAAGATTGAAACCTTGAGAGAAGCAAAAAAGTAGAGAAAAATACTTACGCACAAAGTTCCACTTCTCAAGGAAGGGCATATTTTCATCACCCACTAAGTCACGAGTGGGAACAGCTATGAACCGAGCATACCATCCACGATCACGGTCATCCTCGGCGCTGACTAAAACTCTCTTATTTCTTACCACAAGAGAGAAAACACCCTTGCAAAAGAGCTTGGGGGAATATAGATAGAGCAAGTGTCGAAAAGTAAAAGGAGACGGACCAAATTTGAAAATTAACGAAGGCAAGCTACTGCCCTCCACATAATCGGACCTATCTGGCCAAGACAAACATTGAAGTAATAATAAAGCTCAATGATTACTGGGTCGGTAGGAGGATTAAACCCTAAAGTAAAAGGGTAGGTGTAAACAAACGAATAACCTTCACGATAAGAGGAAATTCGATCATCAGCACTAGGGGTTATTACTGGGAAATTAGGTTCCAGTTGCATTCACGATGAACGAAAGAAAGAAGACCAGAAGTGATCAAAATGGGGTAATGATCGACAGGGTTAAGTGATGCTATGGATGAAACCTGTTTTCTCTATGAAAGAAAATTCTTGAGGAACAATTTAAAACACAGTGGGATCTTGCATGGGTTCATTATGGTCTTTCCCTCTAGAGGAAGATCTAGGAGTTGTTGAAGTTCTTGCTCTAGAAGAAGAAGGTTTTGTAGTATTCTTCTAAGAAGGGGTAGAGCTACGGTTAGATAAGATACATAAGCTACGAAGCCTATCACCTCTTCTACTTCTAGTTGGGGTAGAAGAGGGAGGAAGTTCATCAACAATAACTACCTTACGAGGGTCTGATGATGAAGAAGGATTTGAAAAATGGGAACTCATCTTTAATGATAAAAACACAAACAAAAGAGAAAATTGCAAGAAAATTTAGAATATGAATACAAGAGAGAAGAAGAGATTTTTCAAGTTGCATATGATACGGTATTCATAGGAAAGAACTGTCATTAGGAACCATGATTATGAACCATCATCACGGAAGCGTCACTTCAAACTGACGCAGTTGCAGAAAATCCTAAAAAGGCGCTGAAAATTACAGAGCCAATTACAACTAGGACACGTGTCCTAAGCATTAAATGGAAAGGACGTACGTCTCATCGTTTATGAAAAAAGCATTATGATAGTTGGGAAGAGGCGGCAAGACATTTCCGCCATAAATAAACTTACCACTTCCCGAATATTCAAAAAGTGGAGGGACTATTTGTATTGGTGGAAAAAACGCATAACAATTGGATCAATGGCATGGTGACAGGTGGTACTTATATTGGGTCAATAAAGAAACATGAAAAGACATGGATAAAATACCCACAGTATTTTATCGAAGAAGGTATCCTATCTAAGAGCTGGAAAAAAAAAATAGGCACGAGATGCATGAAGACCATAAAAGGGGAAGATTCATGATCGATTATAAATATGGAAAGGGAATCAACATTAACCCTAATTATGCGCGATCATCTATTATTACCATAACCGTTATGAGTAAATTTAATAACGGATAATTAATGCAATTAATGTTAGTAACGGGTCAGAATTAAGTAAGAAAACTGTTAAAGTTTTGTATCCTTATATAAGGACTCTTACCTCATTTTGTACAATCATCTGAATATTTTCAATTATATGCAATCAGTCTTTTACTTTTACTTGATTGAAGATTCCGATCCGTAATTCTGGGAGAAATCAACAATCAACAATAAGCTTTTTTTTTCTTTACTTATCATTTCAATTATTTATTTTATTCTCGAATTTTTAAGAAAGTAAAGTAAATCTGGTTATCAGTAATCCGATTTTCTTTAACATTGGCTTTGACCACAAAAACTATGTTTGGGTTAAACATGTAGGACCAGACCTTTTAACAATTTTGTATTGTTATGTGGGACCTATAAATAATCTTATTTATTATGTAAATTATCATACAAGGAATATACAAATGAATTCTCATTAAGTCCAATATTTCTTTCTTAGAATATAGGGTTCAAGTCTTCCACAAGTTACAATTTAGTTATAAAAGAGCCACATCGCGACACGCATATTGGCTTCATAATATTAAAAAAACTAGTAGAAAAATACAAGAAGAAAAAAATCTAAAAAAAATTTGAAATAGGTGCTCCATTGCTTAAGCTAATCAAATTCAATTATTTAGCTTAATCACTGTCACAATGATATCATTGCTTGTGTGTTGTGACTCACTCTGATGCTGAAGCCACACAATATTTAATTAAGTACAGAAGATCTCTAATAAATCGCAATTATTTATGTTATAAGTGTTTACCCTCAAAATCGGATAACAATTGAATTTATACTTGGTTTTAAGGATACGTGATCTAACTTGATACAAAATGAGAAATCAAATTAAAATTGGAGTAAACAATGAAAAAGTAAATGCAAACCACACAAGTTGAACAATCTTAGCTTTGAAGGTTAGTCACCCTCGAGTCAGAAATGGTTTTATCGATGCCAGAACAAGATAACAGGATAATAAAAGCTAGAAATAATAATATATTTCTTTGTGATGCGTGTTATAGTGTGTTCAATGAATTATTAGACTCCCCTTTATATAGTAGAGGAGTCCTACTCTAGGTACATTTCTATAAAAAGTAAAAATCTCTTGATTTGCTGATTGCCGGTTCCTTGCTGATACGTGCCGAGATTCTCGCCGTAATTTCAATCGATCACGTCTTTTGTTAGTTATCTCCGAGCTTGTTCGAGGCTAAGGTCGACACCAGACATAATGTTCCTCGAAGGCAGGCTTTCCGACCTCGGGTTCTAGCTCGACGGGACTCGAGGTCGATCTTCAGCTCTTGGTGGCCACGTTACAAGCCTAATCCACCAATTTGTAGTCGAGCTCGACTTCGACCGTATACAATAAGCAAAAGAAATCTCTATGTCACCGATTTCGACTACCATACATGTATTATAAAAGAGAAACATCATTAATTCGGGGAAAAAGAAGAAAGAGACAGTACCATTAGATGTAATGGTGAGATGAGTAGCATCCCTCCATCATTAATCAGAAATCTCTAGCTCAGAGACATATGAATGGAAAATATAGTGATAGGGAGTGTTTCCCTCTTTAATGGTTCTTATGCGGCACAATCCTTAATCGGAAAATATATGTTGTCGTTGGTTTATTGTTTTATTTTCCCAAATGTTCACAGATGTTTATTATTTTTTTAATATCAAACAACATTTTAATTTTGCATACACTTATTATTTGAATGTTTGTGTACATTCTTATTATTATGAATATTTATTGTACTTCCGTAATATAAATGCTTGTTGTGTATTTTTTATATTATTGAAAGATATGTCGCGTAGATAGAGGCTTCTCGCACAGATGACCGCCTCCATCAATTTAGAGACTGTTTGAACAACCTTCTACGAAGTCAAAAACTATTTTTTGGTCAAAAATATACTTTTTTAAAATTTTAAGGAGTTTGGCCAAGACAGATAAGTACTTTTTGAGCACTAATAGAAAGTAATTTTTCTGATTTTGGGAAGAAGCTACAAGTTCTAGCTTCTTCACGTTGGGCCCCTTGGATCCAGTCATCATCGCCTTCTATAAGAGGTACGAGGTTACCCTCGGTCAAATTCATCCTTCTTTTTGGAGGATAGTGATTCTCCTCTGCTTCTTCGTAAACAAAATCGAGAGTTGTCCCTTCACCATCGATCATCTCATGCGTTTGTACAGTCCCCGACTCTATCGAGGGAGATTAATAAAGCTTTTCCGTCGGGCCAGTAAGGCCCCATTCTCGAGCATCGATGAGGATCAGGACCGAGGCTGGTTAGGATGATTCGTTCGAGTGAAGACCTTGGATTTAATCCCGGCCGAGGATATGCCATTTCCAGAGAAATAGAACATGAAATGTAAGTATAAACTTGCCTTTAAGATTTCATTTATTGCTTTTCCTTTTCCTTCCTTCTCATTGATGTTTTGTGGTGGTGCAGTTGTTGCTCGGATGCCGGATGCAAATCCTCAACTCTAGGAGTGGGTCAAGGGTATCATGTCGTAGAAACCATATTCCGAGCGCGCATGGCGTGAACTTCCGAAGGGCCGATGGGAGGCCCGTTCGCATGGTGAGATTCCGTTCTCGTGCGGACAACACTTAGGTTATCCCCATGTTTCTGAGCCCTTACTCATTTTCCTTTTCTTCGCAGGTCTTCCCAAAGATGTTGCAATGAGTCCTCCATCTGGTGGAGAGGATTGCCCCTCCGAGTCCCCTGCTCCAAGGTAGGGTGAGGAAAAGAAGAGGAAAAGGCTTCGAGTTCTTCGAACTCGGAGAAGAAAAAAAACCAAAAAGGAGGCTGGTGCATAAATCCAAGAAAAATACTAGCGCCCGGGAAATCCCATCGGACTCACTCAATCGACTGAAGGACGAGTCGGAAGAAGAAAAAGAAGAAGAAGAAGAAGAAGCTTCGGAATTGATGACCCGCATGAGAAGCGGCACCGAACTGTCTCAAACCAGGATGGCTGATGAAGGGGCAGTGGCAGAGGCCTCTGAACCATAGAGGGGCGAGGCCGTTTTGCCCCGAGCTGGGGAGGTCAACAAAGAAACCACGACTGGTGCTTCTCGGGCAGAGGATAATGCCCCGAAGGATGCACTTGGGGTGGCAGATCTCTCTAGGTCACCTTCATTTACTGACTTAATGATCAACGAGGCCCAGATGCTGAAAGGACGCCCGCATGAGGGGCCCCAAGGGGCGGCAGACTCTATTAACAATTTCTTTGATGGCTTAGATTCTACTGCCTCAGAGGACGTCACCAAATTGGGTGACTTACCGGTGCCAAAGAAGATACCATCCTAGGGAGCCATCGAGCCTTCTTCAAGTCCGAAATTAGTAAATCGGTTCCCAGCTCCGAGGGTAAATCCTGACCGGAAGCGGTCAATCATTATGTCTATCCCGGAGGATGCCCGGGTTCTCTCTGCCCCCATGGGGGTTGCTAGTTATCTTCAGTGCCTGGTGAACGAAGAGGATCAAGACAAGATAGACGAGGTGAAAGCGCCCTGCCTGTTCAATGAAGCACAATAGGCGTTAAATACGGTAACTTTGGATGCCTCTTTTATGTACTTAGATTAAGTCACAAACAATAGTACCATTTTTCTTTGTGCTTGCAGGCCTCGATGTTTCATCACGAGACTTTTCTCTGATATCGGGAAGAGTTAAATCATCACGAAGCCGAGACTCGGGAGCTTACTAAGAAGAAGGATGCTTACCAGCTTCTCAGTGAGAAACTCCAGGCTGAGCTAGAAGCGGCTCGGAAGGAGCATGCCGACCTGGTCAAGCAGGTAAGAAGAGTTTTTGAAGTTAGTGACGATGAGTCAGACACAGTGGCTAACGTCCAAACCCGCAAGTTCAAAAGAAACATAACTAGATCGAGCAGCTCCTGGTGGAGGTGGATATGGTAAAAGCCGAGGCCGAAGAATGGAAAAGAATACAGGCCAAAACGATCAAGGAGCTCCAGTATCAGCCGAGCTCGGTGACCTCCGGTCGAGAAAATATGGCCAAGGCCGAGGCTGATGAGAGGGTGGCCCAGCACAAGGCCGATGCCGATGCGGTTCAGGACCAAGTGAGAAATATAGTGGATCATACAAAGTGGCAATCTCGAAGGGAGGCCCTCGAGGGAGTTCATGCTCGAGGTTTTGACTTGTTGGATGAAATCGAGAATGCCAAGGTGTTCGAAGCCAAGGCCAGGAAGCTGGCTTATCCGAGGAGGAAGATTCCGAGGGGACTGAAGATTCGTGTGAGTCCGAAGGTGGTGGAGACCCCGAAGGTGACGATGCGGCCCCCGACGAAGATTAGTCCACTTAGGATCCTTTCAGATGTTTTTGTATTTGCTTTTCGGGGCCGTTCGACCTTTGTAAAATTTTGTATCGGGGTTATTTGGCCCTTGTAAAAAGAATTTTTGATATGAATATATAAGGCTTTTTTATCCTTTCACAGCTTTTGTATTTTTCCTTTTGCTTTATTATTTGTATTCGCAAAGATCGAGATGCATTAGCATAAAATAATTAGGTTACGTTCGAAGGTTCAGACAAACCTTGCCTTTAACATTATTTTGTTTTAAGGCATCGTGGGGATTCGGTATCACCAGAAACTTTTTTCTCAAAGTAGTTTAGATTATAGCTTGTCGAGGGTAGTCTTTAGAACCGGTTATGAAATTATTTGAAGGCCTTGTTTTGGTTACGGGCCTCGAATGTCTCTGAGCCGTGTTAATATGGCTGTAGCCTTTTAGGTTTGGGTGTCACCCAGTGGGCTTGCTATCCCGAGTTATCCGGGCTTGCCTAAGATAACAGTCCCCGAGTGGGGGCGGCCGTGGCGTTTGAAATTCGGGCGTTGCCTAATAGGTCTTATGCCCCCGAGGTCTAAAACTTGGACCGTCTGAGTTTATTTTCGGGCTGCAGTCCCTGAGTGAGAGAGTGATTGTTCGAACTCGAGTTAAGGCGGCCCTTGAGCTTGATACTTTTAGAGGATCAGATGTAGGAAATTCCTTAAGAAATGCAAGAAAAAATTTTAAAGGACAAGTTGTTTGCAAGGAAGAGACTTCTTTTTATTCTTGTGCATAATAGTTATACATATGTACATGCTTTGTGCCAGGGTTCGAGCAGTCTATGTGGGCATGGTTTATCTGACTGCTTGGCCCTTACAATGAATCCTATCGATCGAGACCCTACAATCCTGAATTCTCTTTCCATGCTAAAGTCGTTATCCGATGGTAATGCCCCCTAGTGTTCGGGGTTGATCGAAAAGAGGCCTCAAGTGTTGTTGTGATCATCGTCACCGGTTCGTAGCCGGCCTTCAATTCTAAGTTAGCACGATTTACTGGTTGCCTCGTTAAAATCCTTGCTTGTAAAACCCATTTGGGACAAAACCGGTTCAAGGGAAAAAGAGTGCAACGTATGCTTTCAGACCTAAAATCTCGTACCGTCCCTTGTTGGCTACCTGCAACCGTTAGTTTAAAATGTAAATAAAATAAAGAATGGCGCCGTACCTTAGCAGTAATATCGCTTCAAGTGAGTTATATTCCAGTTGTTCGATAGTTGCTTGCCGCTTATTGTTCCAAGTTTGTAGGATCCTTTTCTGGTGATCTTGATAATTTGGTACGGTCCTTCCCAGTTCGGTCTCAATTTCAATTTGTTCGGGTTTCAAGTGCTCACTGTGACCTTTCTTAGTACCAAGTCCCAGTATTGAAGTGTTGAAAGTTGGCCCTTCGATTGTTATACCTTTCGATCCGCTGTTTTTGGGCGGCCAACCGGACAAGGGAGGCTTCGCGCCTTTCATCTAATAGATCCAGGCTCGTCCTCATAGCCTCGCCGTTTGATTCCTTTATTGCATATCAGAATCTGATACTTGGTTCTCCGACCTAGATCGGTATCAAAGCTTCGACGCTATAAACCAATGAAAAATGGGTAGTCCCGGTACTAGACTTTGAGGTCGTACGGTATGCCCATAAGACTTCGGGTATTACACTACAAGAAAAGGCTTATTAGCGACCATTTTTTAACGATGAGTCTATAATCTGGTCCCTGAAAGTGTAGTTATTTGGACGACGTTTTTCTCTAGTCACTATTTCTCGATTTTATCTTTTTTATTTAACGATAGAACAAATCTAGTCCATAGAAATATTAAGTTCTGGTCCCTATACTTTAATTGAGAAAAAGAGCCACTTAATTATGCATCTAGAAAAATTCAAAAATAGTAAGAATATTCCGACTACTCATCTCTCTGATATCCCTACCCGAAGGGCCTAAACCTTCGTGACTCTCAAATTCCTCTCCAAAAGAATGACTCGTCTCCTTGTGAAATTTTCTCTCAACCTTAAATATCTTTATTCAAGCTGCAATTTCTCAGGTTTTGTTCTTTCTCATCTTTCAATCTACTTATTTTTCTTTTTTGTTTATTTAGTACTGAAGCTTCAAGTGGTTCTTATTTATGTTGTGAAATTCTCTGTTCATGGCTTAGGATCTCCTTATAATTATTTTCAATTTGATTCGAAATAGGTTTTTAATTTATCTATCATCATTTGCTTCTAGTATTGGGTCGACGAATAAAAGCTAGGGTATTCTTGGCTTTGCTAGATCTGGTTCTTCAGCTGTGGTCTGTTGAAGGTTTTCTATGTTTGGGTTCTACCTTTTTGTGAACTTATAATTAGTGAAGATTCTAAGCGTTTAGGAATTCAACTGTACCGGGTAATCCTTTCAAAACTCTCTGTTTGTTTTAGCAATACAGGGCCGCTTTATAAAATTAGTTCATCTGCTTGTAGATCCTTCTAGCTATAGCTTGGCTAGGGAGAAAGAAGCTCTCTCACAAGAAATTCATCTACTTAATTCACTCTCAAATAGAAAAGGAAACGATACATACCTTTGTGTGGCTAAAAGTTGATATCCTTAACAGTTTGGTTGTTTTGTACTTCAAATTGTTGTATAATTTTCATTTCGTTGGTTCTGTGATTTGAATGGTGAGTGCGGTGTTTTATGAGATTGATGTCCTATTCAATACTGGATTTTTATTATAGAAATTGTGAATTTGCGGGAATCCTATGGAGGATGGCAAATCTAGTGATCTTCCACACTCCATGACAGGTTCTTTCCCATGGCTTTGTAGTTGTTTTCTTGATTCAGGGATAAAATTATATAATTTATGGTTATATTTACGTTTTCTAAAGGAGAAAAAGGGCGAACTTTAATGACTTGTAGGTATTTCTTTTTTTTTTTACTTTCTATTCATTACATATAGCTTCTTACATTAGGAGTATAAAAAGAACAGATTTGTGATGGACATAGTAAATTAGTTCCACAAGATGCCCACTCTTGAGCAATAAAAATCATTTGAAACATGTACAAGTAGGCTTGTTAAATAATTCTGACATGTATGTTCCATTCTCTTTCTTTGCCGTAGCGAATACCTGTTCTTTTTCTAAGCTAGAAGGGAACTGTCAGCAGTCACTAGAGCCTTTATCTGTTGGAAGAAGAGAACTCTTAAAGTTATATGCATACGATAGCGAAACGTTAAACCTTAGAAGCTCAAAAGCAGAGACAGAAACAACGAGACTATTTTCTAGATAACTAGTAAGATTATTTGTTGCAAGTGCTGCTTCATTGAAACACATACATCAAGATCATGTAAGTCCTATTGATTCTAAATCAAGTATGAATTCCATTATCCATTTTCTTGAATCATTACTGGTTTAGTTTGAGTAATGGTTTTTCGGACTTGTTTTTCATATTTTGGGCAGTACTAAGCTATGATATGGAGGACAATAATCTCATCATCGTGCAAAAGTTTTGGAGAACCGCTGTCACAATGATTTTTTCATAATACATGTAAGATGGTGCTTTATGATTTACAATTGGCTATTTTATATGTTCTATGAATCTCATTATTTAGATGCTAATGTAAAAATGAGTCAACTAAAAATAAAAAAGTGAATCCTCGCGATTTAAATGCATGAGTTAGTTACATTTGAAGTGAATGAGCTTTTATGAACCTGGAATATCCAAATTTAGATTACTGATTTGTTCTCTTGGGTTCCGCCATGGTGTTGGAAAAAAACGGCCAACTATCTCTAATACTTGAGCTAACAGTGGAGTGGATATAAGATTATTTTACAATATTTATTCATTGTTAGAATTTGATTGGTATGTATTTAACTTCATTAGAATGCACTTTATCTCAACTAGTAATTTGTTATTCCATTTATATATACTATTATATGTTTGTAGAACCAATGCATTGATGAGCAATAAAGCTGAAACCTCCGAAGCAAATTACTTATTGAGTTTATTCCTTTTTCACTAAACACTAGCTTTCCTAAATAATATTGGAACCTTCTACCTTATACCACTAATGTTGAAAGAAGATGATATCGTTTATCTCTGCCAATGGTATTTTAAACTTTAACTTTGTTCCTTAGTCTAAGTGTCACTTGGAGTATAATATTGATAAATAAATTCCATTTGTTGTTGTTGTTGTTGTACCTCCCGTCTAAGCAAGAATGCCATTTTTTCTGTGTGTTCTTCCCATGGAAATCATTTGATATTTTGAGATGCATTGCTTCGTTTTCATTGATGAGCTAAGTCCCATGTCCTCACTGTTACTACTAGTTTCTTAGTTTTCAAGCATGGTTGTTTCCTTTTTTCTTTTACTTTGCTAGTTTCTTATTAACTAAGCTTGGTTATATTATTGCTGGCTTCATAACATGTTGTTCAGTTTAGCAATAATGATCGCCTCTCAATTATTTAACTAATATTTACTATTGATCTTTGTAGTTTTGCTTACTAGATATTTTTTATTATTTTTTACAGCTTTTGAAAACTCAGATACAAGTTTTGAAGATTTCATACAAGTTAACAAGTTGATTATCATTTTGGAAGAATTTTTAGGCAAAAGGTTACCTTATTTTCGAAGGATTTAATTTTTGCCAAGGCAAAAAAATTTTTAATTTTTTTTTTTAACTTTGGAAATTAGTTTTTCTTTTCTCTAAGGGGTTGTATAAGCAATATCGTGACTTATACCGTGATCGTACAGAGATACTAATGAGATTCTCTAAGGGTTTGTGTAACCAATATAGTGACTTATACTATGGGCGTACAGTGACACTAATGAGAAGTTAATACAATACTTGTAAATAATTTTATATATGAATTTAGATATTATTGAATTTTATTCATATTCGATTGTTTTTATGTATTATAAATTTTATAATATTTAATATTACACAACCAAATATATTATATACTTATAGTGGTCTATATATCACTTTTAGGACCAGATTTTTGGTCCCTATAGACATTAGAGACCAACTGATACCTTGTGCTTAAGGTGTTTAGGGACAAGAAATATTATTTCTAAAATGTGTTTCTATGGACCAGAAAGTTGCCGATCCTTAAAACATTTTAGGGACCAATGAAAAAACCTCGTCGTTATTGAGCTTTGGCGTCGGAGGCAATAAGGACGGGTTACGACCAGATTTCTCTGGTCGCTATTGACGTTTAGAGACCAGAAATGGACTTTTAGGGACTAGATTTATCTTCATTAAAAGGCTAGTTTTCTTGTAGTGGTATTTTCTTCCATCTTCCTTTGGTATCGGTTAACCTCTTTTCAAGGTTTTGGAGTATGGTTTTGTTGGTAGATTCAGCTTGTCCATTCCCACTAGGGTGGTAGGGTGTTAACAAGATCCTTTTGATCTTGTGGTCTTCAAGGAATTTGGTTACTTTTTTGCCGATGAATTATTTTCCACTATCACATACAATCTCGGCGATAGCATTCCAAATCGACATATAATGTGGTCGCAAATGAATTGATAACTTCCTTCTCCCTGACCTTCTCGTACGCCTGGACTTTCACCCATTTAGAAAATAGTCAGTCATAAATAATATAAATTGAGCCTTACCGCGTGCCCATGGAAGGGGGCAACCATGTCATTCCCCACTTCATGAATGGCCATGGCGACAAAACCGAATGCAGCAGCTCCCCGGCTTGATGAATCATCGGAGTGTGCCTTGGCATTCATCACATTTTTGAACGAACTTCTTTGCGTCGTTTTCCATGTCGATCCAGTAGTAACCAGCTCTGACTATTTTCCGAACCAACGATTCAGTGCCCGAGTGATTTCCACAGGTACCTTCGTGGTTTTCCCTCAAAACGTACTCAGTATCCCACGGCCCTAGACATATTGCAAGTGGGCCATCGAATGTTCTTCTAAACAGGGTTCCGTCTTCGGACAGGCTAAATCGGGCTGCCTTTATGTGCAGAGCCCTCGATTATTTTGCATCTGAGGGCAATTTACCGGTCCTGAGATATTCCACGTACTTATTCTTCCAGTCCCAAGTTAGGCTCGTTGAGTTGATCTCGGCGTAACCTTCTTCCACAACCAATCTCATAAGTTGTACGACTTCTCCCGAGTTGAACTCGTCATCTTGGACGACGACCCCAAGTTAGCGACGGCATCGGCCTCGCTGTTTTGATCCCTAGGTACATGTTGCAAAGTCCATTCTTTGAATGGATGTAATGTAACCTGTAACTTGTCCAAGTATCTTTGCATTCGTTCTTCTCTGACCTCGAATGTTCCATTAACTTGGTTTACCACAAGGAAGGAGTCGCACTTGGCTTCGATCACCTCTGCCCCCAAACTTTTGGTTAGTTCAAGGCCTACAAACATGGCCTCATATTTGGCCTCGTTTTTTAGTCAATTTCACAGTCTTAATAGATTTTCTAATTATATTACCTGTTGGTGGCTTTAGTACGATGCCAAGTCCAGACCCTTTTGCATTTGAGGCGCCGTCCGTAAAGAGGGACCAAATTCTCGAGGAAGTTCCTGAATTAACCAATAACTCTCTTTCGACCGCGGGTTTTAAGGCCGGCGTAAAGTCAGCCATAAAGTCTGGCAAAATTTGAGACTTAATGGCGGTCCGAGGTCGGTACTCAATATCGTACCCACTTATTTCTATGGCCCATTTGGCCAACAGGCCCGAGATTTCGGGCTTATGCATAACGTTCCTCAACAGGTAAGTAGTTACGACACATATGGGGTGATACTAGAAGTATGTTTTTAGCTTCCTAGAGGCACTTAGCAAAGCGAGCGCCAGTTTTTCTAGGTGAGTACCTAGTTTCGGCCTCATCTAAGGTCCTACTAACATAGAAAATTGGAAATTGCGTACCTTGCTCTTCCCGAACTAGGACCCCACTTAACGCAATCTCTAAGACCGCCAAGTACAAGTACAGTTGTTCGTCTATCTTTGGTGTGTGAAGCAGCGGCGGGCTCGATAATTACCTCTTGAGTTGCACCAAAGCTCGTTGGCATTCCGGGGTCCACGAGAAGTTATTCTTCTTCTTCAATAGTGCGAAGAATCGGTGGCTCTTGTCGGATGACCTTGAAATAAATCGCCCCAGGGCAACTATGCGCCCGGTTAACCTTTGCACGGCCTTTACATTGTCCATGACCGTGATATCTTCGACGGCTTTGATCTTATCGGGATTGATCTCGATTCTCCGATTGGATACCATGAATTCGAGGAATTTACCTGACCCAACTCTAAACGCACTTTTTTTCGGGTTCAGCTTCATAATGTATTGCTTCAGTATGCTGAAGGTTTTCTGCAAATGTTTTAAATAGTCCTCTGCTCGCGGGGACTTAACTAACATGTCGTCAATTTAAACTTTCATTGATTTTTCTATTTGCTCCTCGAACGTCCGATTTACTAGGCGTTGATATGTAGCGCCGACATTTTCTAATCCAAATGGCATTACGTTATAACAGTATGTGCCGTATTTAGTGAAGAAGGAAGTTTTTTCCTGATAAACCGGGTCCATCCATATTGGTTGTACCAGTAATAGACGTCGAGAAAACTGAGGATCTCGTGTTCGGCCGTGGCATCGAACATACGATTGATGTTGGGCAAAGGAAAAGAGTCTTAGGGACATGCCTTATTCAAATCTTTGTAATCTACACACATTTTTAGTTTATTCTCTTTTTTAGGGACTACCACTACGTTTGCTAACCAATCCGGGTATTTAACCTCCCGAATAGATCCTATTTTAAGGAGTTTAGATACCTCACCCTTGATGAAAGCATGCTTGATCTCAGACTGGGGTCTCCTCTTCTGTTTGACTGGAAGCTTCGGGTCCAGGCTTAGCTTGTAAGTGGTTATCTCCGGCGGGATCCCTGTCATGTCAAGGTAGGACCAAGCGAAACAATCTTCATTCGTTATAAGAAATTAAATGGGTTTTTCCCTGAGCTTGGAGCTTAACCTCGTGCCCAGGTATACCTTTCGATCGGGCAAGCATTCTCGCAATATGACTTGTTCCAGCTCCTCGACCATCGATTTAGTGGCATCGAAATCATTGGGGGCTATAAAAGTTCTGGGAACCCCATAATCATCATCCTCGCCTTCCTTTTGTCTGTCCGAATCTGTCGAGGATGGTATCAGTGATTGCTATATGGCCCATTTCTGACCATCTAGTTTGGATCCTTCAATGTTGAGACTATAGACGCCGCTATCACCTCCTCGACTGTGAACATTTCCTTTGTAGTCAATTATTCACTGTAAACTGTTTTGACTCCGCCAGGTGTTGGGAACTTCAGTGCCAGGTGCAGTGTCGAGGGCACCGCCCTCACGTTGTGGATCCATGGCCTTCCGAATAAAGCATTGTACCTCATGTCTCCTTCGATCACATAAGATTTAGTTTCTTGGATGGTCCCGGTGGTGTTTACTGGTAACGTTATTTCGCCCTTAGTGGTCTCACATGCCGTGTTGAATCCGATTAGAACTCGAACTGCAGTCACGATTTGGTCTTGTAGACCGAGCTGCTCCACGACCCTCGATCGAATGATGTTGGTCGAGCTACCTGGATCAATCAACATGCGTTTAACCCAAATTTTATTTACGAGTACAGATATTACCAATGTATCATTGTGGGTCTGTACGATCCCTTCCGCATCCTCGTTGCTAAAAGATAAAGTTCCTTCCGGTATGTAGTCTCGAGTTCGTTTCTCCCTAGTGATGGAGACTTTGGTGCATTTTAACAGTGGCCCATGTGGGACATCAACCCCACCGATGATCATGTTAATAACGTGCTGAGGTTCTTCTTGTACTGCTTGTTTGTTAGAATCCCTGTTCCTGAAATGATTCTTGGCTCGGTCGCTCAAGAATTCTCGAAGGTGCCCATTGTTGAATAGTCGGGCTACTTCCTCTCTCAGCTGTCAACAATCTTCCGTTCTGTGACCGTGAGTGCTATGATATTTGCACATCTGGTTAGGATCCCTTTGGTTTGGATCGGATTGTAGAGGTCGAGGCCATTTGGTATCTTCGATGCGCCTGATAGCTGATACAATGACAGCAGCATCGACATTAAAGTTGTATTCTGATAGCCTCGGCGCTTCTTTAGGCCCGACGGACCTATCGAAGCCATCTTTGGTCATGAATCCCTAGTTGCTTTGACCTCGATCATTTCTCCTTTCGTTTCTCATGGAGTTTCGCCTGGACCCACTGCTTCTCCGATCTCCATTATATGGCTGGTACCAATCCCTGTTTGACCTCGATTCACGATCGATGTCTCTCTTGACTCTGTCGAGGGTTCTGACAGGATAGACAGTCCCCGAAGAGGCCCCGAGTTGATCATCTTCAACTCTAATTTTCGATTGATACCGGTTATACACGTCGGCCCATGTAACGGCTGGGTATTCTATCAGGTTCTGCTTCAGCTGCTGTGAAGCCACCGAGCATTGAATATGGAGTCCCTGAGTGAAATCTTGAACAGCCCAATCATCAGCGACAGGTGACAGATCCATTCATCCCATTTGAAACCGGGACACGAATTTCCTTAGCATCTCGTTATCCCTCTCTTTGACTTTGAAAAGGTCCAATTTCCTAGTCTCGACCTTGATGGCACCAGCATGTGCTTTTATGAAAGAGTCTGCAAGCATAGCAAATGAGTCAACAGAATTAGGAGGTAAGTTGTGATACCATATCATAGCTCCCTTTGATAGGGTCTCCCCAAATGTTTTCAGCAGAACATACGCGATCTTGTCGTCCTCCAAGTCATTCCCTTTGATGCATATGTATAAGAGTTCGGTCGTTCCGTTATACTTAGGTATTTCGGGCATACGGAATTTTTTGGAGATCGGCTTCGAAGCCGCGCTCGGAGGAAAAGGTTTTTGCATGAACTTCCTGGAATCCATTCCTTTCAATATAGGAGGTACTCCTAGGATTTGGTCTATCCTGGAGTTGTAGGTCTCCACCTTTTTGTCGTTAGCTTCGATTTTCTTCTCCCCTGATTCTATCAGCTTTGTCAGCTCCTCGAGCATCTTTATAATCTTGGGGTTAGCCCCCAATTCATGTTCATTTTACCTTTCTATGACCGGTTCATCCATGTGGGTGACTTTCTGGGGAGGATTGGGCTCAACCCTGCTCGGTGCACGGCTTTGGTTTTGTAATTGAGCTATCGCCGCCTGTTGAGCCTGCAGCATTTCAAAGATCACCCGTACACTGATCCCGTCTCCTTCAACGTTTTGTGTGTTTCGAGTTGCCGATCGGGCTCCACCACGAACGCTATTTTCGGAGTCGGTAGGTAAGTAGCATCGATAGCCACATGTGAATTAGTGTCAATCGGGTCTGCGATCGGAATTCTAATGGGATCAGCAGGTGGTACCTCGTTTCCAGGCATCATGTTGTTATTTTTACCTTGATGACCAGACTCGTTGTCAACATGTAGGAGTGCTGATTGAGAGTTCGACATTTTGTATTTTAGCCTGGAATCAAAGAAATTTCAAAGATCAAGTGTAAAGCAGTGTGTGTTATGGAGATTTGTATCAAGTAAACACTATTATCCTTAGCCCCACAGTGGGCGCCAAGCTGTTTACCCTCAAAATCAAATAACAATTGAATTTATACGCGGTCTTAAGGATACGTGATCTAACTTAATACAAAATGAGAAATAAGATTAAAATTGGAATAAACACTGAAAAAGTAAATGCAAACCACACAAGTTGAACATTCTTAGCTTTGAAGGTTAGTCACCCTCGAGTCAGAAATGGTTTTACCGATGCTGGAACAAGATAACGGTATAATAAAAGCTAGAAATAATAATATATTGCTTTGTGATGCGTGTTACAGTGTGTTCAATGAATTATTAGACCCCCCTTTATATAGTAGAGGAGTCCTACTCTAGGTATATTTCTATAAAAGGTAAAAATCTCTTGATTTGCTGATTGCTGGTTCCTTGCTGATACATGTCGAGATTCTCGCCGTAATATCCAATCGGTCGCAGATATTTTGGTCTTATGTTAGTTATCTCCGAGCTTGTTCGAGGCTAAGGTCGACACCGGACTTAATGTTCCTCAAAGGCAGGCTTTCCGACCTCAGGTTCTAGCTCGACGGGACTCAAGGTCGATCTTCAGTTCTTGGTCGCCACGTTTCAAGCCTAATCCACCAATTTGTAGTCAAGCTCGACTTCGACCGTATACAATAAGCAAACGAAATCTCTGTGCCACCGATTTCGACTACCACCCATGTATTATAAGAGAGAAACATCATTGATTTGGGGAAAAAGAAGAAAGAGACAGTGCCATTAGATGTAATGGTGAGATGAGTAGCATCCCTCTATCATTAATCAAAAATCTGTAGCTCAGAGTCCTATGAATGAAAAATATAGTGATAGAGAGCATTTCCCTCTTTAATGGTTCTTATGCGGCACAATCCTTAATTGGAAAATATATGTTGTTGTTGGTTTATTATTTTATTTTCCCAAACGTTGACAGATGTTTATTATTTTTTTAATATCAAACAAAATTTTAATTTTGCATACACTATTATTTGAATGTTTGTGTACATTCTTATTATTATGAATATTTATTGTACATTAGTGATATAAATGCTTGTTGTGTATTTTTTATATTATTGAAAGATATGTCGCGTAGATAGAGGCTTCTCACACAGATGACCGCCTCCATCAATTTAGAGTCTATTTGGCCAACCTTCTACGAAGTCAAAAACTACTTTTTTTTTTTGTCTAAAAAATACTTTTTTAAAAATTTAAGGAGTTTGGCCAAGACAAATAAGTACTTTTTGAGCACCAACAGAAAGTAATTCCAAGAAGCAGAAGCAAAAGTAGAAAAATAATTTTTTCAAGACAAAAATATTTTTATCAATAATTTATATTTCACAGATTATCTCTCATTAATTTAACTTTTTGCTTTTTCTTTTTTGTTTCTACCATCTATCTTTTTATTTTTCTTATTTTCTATTATTTTTTATTCTTCTCATATTCTTCTTTGAAATAGTTTCTCTATTATAAATAAATCTCTTCTTTTAATTTATATAAGATTCATGAAGTAGATTTTTAATTTCTATTGAACGATGCTACTGATATGTTTGAATCATCTTGTAAACAATAAGTAATGTCATATACCTAATATCATTTTTTTGGATAACCATATTTTATATTGATTAAAATCTTTAATATATATTTTAACTTTATGTATTATAAATTCAGTTCTCTGTAATAGATAAAGCGACAATTTGTTGTTATACAACAAATAATACTAATTATAAAGTGATAATTTGCTGTCTTTTTACGTAATTTGATACTCAAAAATATCTTTTGTAAAGATTGGCCAAACACTATTTGCTTACCAAATATCGCAAAAATTATTTCTAAAATGGACTGGCCAAACACAAATTACTATTCTACAAAAATACTTTTTCGAAAATTACTTTTGAACAAAAGCACTTCTCATCAAAATAAGTAATTTTTTGTAGCTTGGCCAAACAGGCTCTTTTTGTTGATGGGAGATGAGACAAGATTTTAAGCAAATTATCATACAGATTATTTGAAAGCACATACTTTAACGTCGCATAAGGGAATGACAAAGGTTATTTTAGTATTTTTGGTGGAAATAAGTTTCACCTAATCTACCTTGAGAATCCAGATGTGAATCCACGTTTATTGAGTAGATAAAAAAACTCAGTTCAGATGCATATATTGTTTGAATATCATCTGTACAACATTATCTTATAATATAACGACATACGCTCAATGGAAAAAGAGAACATAATGTGGCATGTCTTTTCATACCATTTGTGTAAATATGACCAAAAGGGGTTAACATAAGTCTTATCTCGACTTATTGTTGTGTGTGAGGCACCAAATTGAGTACCTCACGACTCCTATAAGTGGTTCGAAGCTTAATTCGATGTTCATTATCTTAGCATGTTACCAAATGATATGCGAGATTTTGTTTGCTAGAGCATAATTAGAAAAGCAAATTGAATTCAACTTGAGAGACTCGTGAAAAGAGGAAGATCAATGATGGAATCTCATGTAATTTGTTTGTTGGTACCGCTTATAACTTATGAATCATAATTTTGAACACAAGAAAATTATGATACATGAGATCTAGAGGGATGTATCAATATAATACAGATTATCCAAGTTACTAAGCATGCTTTTTTTGATCTACTTGAAGATTTTCATGACGATGACGAGAGGTATATATTCCTAATAGATGTATAACAACGTGATCTCATAGTATGCTGGTTGCACAGCCTATTTTGTTCAGTATTAATAATGCAAGAGAAAGAGAAGACAATTATATTTTTTCTAGCTTGATGAAGCTTGAGCACTCCCTTATGTGCGACTGAGAGATATTAGAAGTTAATTTTTGGGCCTAGTACACCTATAAAGGGTGCTAGCCAAGTGAGCCGACCGATTAGTTACTCTAACCCTACCTCTAGCCATGTCAAATATCGCTATGGGTATGGGAAGATACACATAAAAATCGTCTAACGACTAGGGTTAGATATTCTTTGGATTTATTGGAGGAGTTTTAGGTTGTGGAATTAGGGGTTCATTTAGTAACTTGAGGATTCTCAACAATCAGTGATTCGAGCCGTGTTGCTGCAGACGATTCGCTTTCACTTTAGAAAAAAAATATTTTAAGTCTCCTAAACTAGCTTTAATCACAATATAACATGATTAAGAAAAAAAATTAATTACTCTTTCACTCTTTTATTCCCCACTGCAGTTGGCTTCTCATGTAAGTACTTACTAGATTAGCTTACTCTAAACAACCTTATTTGATTTGGAATACTGCAAATTAAGTTCTGACAAGAAAGATATCTTGCTTCAGTTAAATATTTTTTATATAGATTGCGACTTCATTAAAAATGTCATATCCGACTATTTAGTTAGTCATTGAGATTGATCCCTATCGACAAATCGCTTCATCCGACATTAAATATATGTTATTGTAGTGCCTACCTAATTTTGTAAGAGCAGAATATATTCTTCTTAGTACTAATAAGTATGAACTGGTAATTTGAGAAAACTAAAATAAGTAAAGCAGATTACTAAACTGCTTTAATCAATGATGGAGCTGAAATTTATACAAGGAGATTAAAAAAAATGAGGATGTCACAATTAAGATTATACCTGTAACCTAACGAACTTTTGAACTCTCTTTAGAACTACATCAGATTTTTTTTATCTTATTAAGAGGATTTAATAGCTTATTATAAAAAAATTATTTATTTTTGCCTAGTGACACAACATAATTTTCTGCGAAAAGAATTCAACTGACACCCCTTCCCTCTACTTAAATCTGCAACTTTTATTAGTTACATTGGTACAACTATAAAACAATTTTATCCAAATAGTATATTATAACTTAAATCCAAAAGTAATACCTCCTTTTCGGCTTAATTTTTATAACATGTTTGGTGTGGAGCCTGATTAATATGTGATGAACTTGAATTATTTCCTTGTATTTTTAGGAAACCCATAATCCCTATAGGTTTAGGAAAACTCATTGTCCTCATAGATTTGGGAAAGGAAAACCTATAATCCTGGTCAAATTGGGAGACCTTTCTCTTATAGGTTTAGGACTATTTGGGATCTATATATAGATTGTACTGTTTATTCTCCTTGTATTGTAAATACCGTTAATTATTAATATATATAAACCCCGCCGCCGTAGAAGTTTACCCTAAGGGGGTGTTACCACGAAATAACTCTCTCTACCTTAACTTTTTCTCTCTTCAAGATTTCTTCATCAGTTCAGAGTGTTTGAGTGAATCGATCTGGTATCAGAGCTTTGGAGATTCAACACGATCACTAAAGATGGAGAGTTCGAAGATTGGAATCAAGAAGTTTGATGGATCCGATTTCGGTTTCTAGAAGATGCAGATCGAAGACTATTTGTATCAGAAAGATCTTCACGAACCCTTGACTAAGACAAAGCCGGCTTCCATGACAGAGGAGCAGTGGAAGCTTAAGGATCGCCAGGCGTTGGGGTTGATCCAGTTGAATTTGTCGAGAAACGTGGCATTCAACATCGTTAAGGAGAAGACTACGACAGATCTGATGAAGGCGCTATCAAATATGTACGAAAAGCCATCGGCGATGAACAAGGTATATTTGATGCGTAGATTGTTCAATTTACAGATGTCTGAGAATGGATCTGTTGCCAATCATATAAATGAGTTCAATATGATTGTGAGTCAACTGAGTTCTGTGGAAATTAATTTCGAAGATGAAATTAAGGCGTTGATTTTGATGTCATCTCTGCCCGAGTCTTGGGATACTGTTGTTGCTGCGATTAGCAGTTCTCGTGGATCTGAGAAGTTGAAGTTTGATGAAATCCATGATGTTGTTCTCAGCGAAAGCATTCGCAAACGAGAAGTGGGAGATTCATCGGGTAGTGCTCTCAGCGTTGACCGAAGGGGGAGAAGCAAGTCGAAGGGCCAAAATC
>MCJB01049203.1:0-41002 GCA_002018475.1 Nicotiana obtusifolia
GTGAATAATTTGATTTAATTGGTAGGTTTTGTTGGGAAGTTTGTAAAAGCCATTACCGGAACCACTAATAGGTAAACGTTCACCATTACCGACAAAAATAGGATTTATAGATAATAAACATGGAGTGATTAATTTACCTGAATCCGATGTGATGTGTGAGGATGCACCGGTGTCCATGTACCACTGTGGGTCAGTGTAATTGAGATTCAAATTTGTGAGAGCTGTGCCGATATCACTTGGGTTGAGAGCATTATTTCCTGTTAGGCCGAAATCTGGTGATGTGTTGATGTTGGTGACCGTATAGGCCGGGTGTAGTGGTTGTTTGTCGGCAATAGAGTTGTTGTTGTTAGTAGTTGCCGGTTCATCACCCATGATGAGGGGATGGGCGAAAAAAAAAATTTAGAGTAAAAAGGCTCTGATTACCATGAAGGAATATGATCTTCTTTATTGATTCTCAATGGTTTACATGATCCCTATTTATAGTGCTAGAATACAAATCAAAGACTAATAGGGATTAGTATAGGAACTAAATCAAATCAATGGAAGATATGGAATAATAAAGATACTTTCCTAATATAAAATATATTCTCCTAATATAAAATATACTTTCCTAATATAAAATATATTCTCCTAATATATCGCACCTCAAACGTACAGGAGTCGATCTAGAATTGAGACTGTCGTAATGATTACACTCATAGCTGATTAATAGAAAAAAGAGTTTAGGGCTAAAGTGCGTGATAAGTTGAGAGTTGGGCTAAAATGAGTATTTATTTTTTCATTTTATCCGTATAATTTTCTCTGCAAAATAAGTGTCCACTATCAATACATATAAATTACACTATTAAATTATATATTGTTTCAAGATAGTTATTCCTGTTATTTTTAAGGAACATATTATCTGCTAAATCAACAATGGGCTTCTTCCTGCCACATTCATAAAAAAGTATCTATAACGTATTAGGTGGATGATTTGCACGAATAGGCTGATTTTGTGCCTCTATTTAAGGTTTGACCCTTTTAGATAAATTCTGTAAAAATAGTTTGAGAGTCAGAATTTGACTGAAAATCTTAACGGATCATCACAGAAGTTCTTATACTTGGCAAGTAAGCCTTGCTAGAAAATCTTGATGGAACGTTAGTGTTGCATTCTATTTTTCATGAGTCAAAACAAGATTCAACTAGTGATTATTTTGTTGATGATAAAAGAGTGTTGCCACCTAATATTTAAATGTACTAGGGTACTTATTTTATTCATTAGGTTATTATCCTATTAGTCTGCTAATCAGTAAGATTTTGGGTAAGAGTTCTTGTTCTTCTAAGGGGAAGGTGTAGGCACTCTCTAAATCTAGCTAAGGTAGCTCCATAGGATTTAGACTAGGTTCGGGGAATTAAATATTTATATCTACTTAGCTAGTGCTTAAAAGTGTGGCTTACTTTATAATGTTTTAAAATTTATCAATTCTGAAAGAGGAGTGATGTATAGGCTTTGAGAGGGTGTACACTTTATTTGAGAAAAAGTCTTTTGAAAAATGTCTACTAAAGGGTGTTTAAAAAAGAGTAGGTTTATAATACTTACTTTAATAATAAAATGAGGTTATGTTTTAAAAATATTTGATTTTGAAATAAAGTGGCTATTTGTATAAAGTAAGTACCATTTGAGGAAATGGGGTTTAGATATATCTTAGAAATCTCATATTCATATTGAAACCATTTGGAAGATCCTTAATTGCAGCAGTGTTTGTTGATTTGTATAGATAACTCACTGTTGAATCGCTTTTCTGACTTTCCAGTTGTCTTCTTGTTTTAGAAAGAGAGACAATTGATAGGTCTGTCTTAATTTCAAATCTTTATGGAAATTGTTAGTAAAAATAATAATAACAGAAGTTAAGTAATAGAAGTGATTAACAATTAAAATTAATTATTATGTTAAATAATAAAAGTAATTAACATTAGAATTAATCACAAACATGGTTGAGTCAAACCAACAACGATACTATGTATAAGTTTGAGGAAAAGATAGTGAAAAATATTGTATTAGAGATCTGTTGTACATGTTAAGTTCTTTAGTCCTAGTCATGAGTCTAACACAACAAATGAAACTCAACACTGTAGATATGCCTTAACCAAATTCCCTGACTTAAGCTAAATGGGTAACAATCATCAAAATACACACAAATGGGTCAGCGCAAAGATCAATAGGTTTTAGAACATGTTTATATTAAGAGATCCAAGACATGATTACAAAGTCATGATGTTCAGCAGAAGACTAACAATCTTACAAAAATCAATAGAGTCAGATAAACACATTTGAAAAAAGAAACTGATCTAAATGTCATGAGCTGATTTACCTAGACTAAAGTGACAGTCTTGACTTTATCATTGAAGGGTTATTTTAGTCATTTGGTGATTATCCTATTAGTCTGCTAACCAGTGAGATTTTGGGTAAGGGTTCTTGTTCTTCTAAGGGAAAGGTGTTAGGCACTCCCTAGAATCAAGTAAAGGTAGCTCCATAGAATTTATATTAGGTTTGGGGAATTAAATGTTTATATCTACTTAGCTAGTGCTTAAAAGTGTGGCTTACCTTATAATGTTTTAAAATTTATCAATTCTGACAGAGGAGTGATATATAGGCTTTGAAAGGGCGTACATTTTATTTGAGAAAAAGTCTTTTGAAAAATGTCTACTAAAGGGTGTTTAGAAAAGAGTAGGTTTATAATACTTACTTTTTTAACTAATAAAATGAGGTTATATTTTAAAAATATTTGACTTTAAAATAAAGTGGCTATTTATATAAAGTAAGAACCATTTGAGGAAACGAGGTTTAAATATACCTTAGAAATCTCATATTCATATTCAAACCGTTTGGAAGATCTTAATTGCAGCAGCGTTTTGTTGATTTGTATAGTATAACCCACTTTTGAAATCGCTTTTCTGACTTTTCCAGTTTTCCTCTTGTTTTAGAAAGAGAGACAGTTGATAGATCTTTCTTAATTTCAGATCTTCAAGGAAATTGTTAGTAAAAATAATAATAATGTAAGTTAAATAATAGAAGTGATTAATAATTATAATTAATTACTATGTTAAATAATAAAAGTGATTAACAATTAGAATTAATCACAAACATGGTTGAGTCAAACCAACAGTGATACTAGGTATAAGTTGAGGAAAAGGCAGTGAAAAATATTGTATTAAAAATTTGTTGTACATGTTAAATTCTTTAGTACTAGTCATGAGTCTAATACAACAAATAAAACTCAACACCATACATATATATGCCTTAACCAAATTCCCTGACTTAAGCTAAAAAATCATTAAAATACACACAAATGGGTCAGCGCAAAGATCAACAGGTTTTAGAACATGTTTATATTAAGAGATCCCATACATGATTACATAGTCATGATGTTCAGAAGAAGACTAACGATCTTACAAAAATCAGTACAGTCACGTAAACACATTTGAAAGAAGAAATTGATCTAAATGTCATGAGCTGATTTACCTAGACTAAAGTGACAGCCTTGACTTTATCATTGAAGGGTTCATATCCATTTGGACTGGTTTATCAAATAAATCATAACAATAACACTAAAGCTGATTAATATAGCATACATGAGAACCACAGTAGACATCAGAGGGTTCATTAATTAAGGCAACCATATGAAATCATTTGAGAGTTTCTTTATTAATCTCGTGAACTTAACATTGTATAAGTTATTCATATACATGTTCATTAAGATTATCAGGATAACAAATTAGTACATGATTATGATTTCAGGTTATTAAAGAAACTTGTCCTCTAAAATTTAGTAATCAATAATGAGCTAATAACAAAAACACATAGAGGCAATTGACTATAACATATCAAAGACAAAGTTAATTAACAAGAAACAACAGAACAAACATTATTTCAATTAAATGATTAAAAGAGAAGAAAAGGTCGAGGTTCACTGACCTTCTTTTGGACAACAAACCGAACGAGAATCTTTCTCATTCATTAAGAATCAGAGACTAAAACTCCAACCAGTGTATAACTCAGAATCGGAAAGAAGTCAAAGGTTAGTTAGAAACCCTAGCTTGATTTACTACTCAAGACTAAAAATTGATATTTCTCTGTTTTGTTAGGTAATTTTCGTATGTATCTTGTGTTAGGTCTTGTTCGGTGACAACATTAAAGGCTAACATTTTTAGTGCCTTCAAGCTTTAGGGTCAACGGATTTGAATTAGATAGTGGAAGATGATGATAGTCGAGTGATGATAGCAAGGTAGAGGTAAAATCAGAGAACACAGAGGGAAAACAATAAAGAGTTTACCTGGGTATGGGAAATCGATCGTTGAACGTGAAATCTATCGTTCAAAGCTCCAATGTCCAGAGGTCACTCGTCTGGCCTCTGGATGATGAATAGTTAGTTCAGAGAAAATCTTCATGCATGCTTTGATCTGAAAGAACATAAGAGAAACCTGACAATTTGAACTTTCATCTTTGATCTAGAATTGGTTTAGGATTAGGGGATTTCGAATTTCAAAGATGAAAGAGGAAATACATAGGCGGGATTCGCGGCATAGGGACAAGGTGAGTGTTTTAGGCTTCGATCGAGACGATCTTGCACAAATTTGTGCAAGATTTTGGTGATTGACAGGTTAGGGCAGAAGCAGAGTGGAGAGCATTTAGGAAAAGAGGGATGACTGGGTTAAAGGGAAAATAATTTAGGGTTAGGGGATTGGGGTTGGTCTCGTGGGTTTAAACTCAGAGAAGAAATTTGGGTCGTTTGATCATTTGATCAACGATCTTGATAAATCGAGGCTTTATGGGTTTAAAGAAATTATTTTGGAAAAATACGGGAACATTGGATCTGCTGATTCAACGATTGAGATAATGTCTGATAACCGGTCAAAATTAAAAAAAAAAATGATAAATGTAGACCATCGGTTTGGATCATCTGCTTAGATTGTTTGTATTTGTTTTGCGAGTGGGATTAGAGGGTGACGTGGCGCGATCTGGTTGGTTCGTGGAGGAGGGGGTGGATTGCCAACATGGATAGGTGAGGTTGTTTAGACTGGGTCAGTTGAGGGATTGGGCCACTGTTTGGGCTGAAATTGATTTGAGAAATAGCCACTTTGTATATAATTGATCATTTGCAATTGTAGCCTTTTGATCTTTTAACCCCATTAAAATTAATTTAAATAAATCTAAATAGTTTCAATAAAATTTAATAGAAATTAAAATAATGAAATACACCTCTAGTTACTGTAATTAGTTAATTAATTATTAGATATCCTATTTCTATTTGTGACACTAATTTCGGGTTTATTTTGAAATAGTAGGCTATTTTACCAAAACTAAGAAATATCCTTATTAAATTAATTATAAAATTATGTAATGAATGTAAAAATCTACTTTTAATAGTTTCAAAAATAGTAAGAGTGATATAATTGTAATTATAACACTAAATTATTTATTTAACACCATTAACTACTTAATTTATATAAAAATAAATATTTATTTATTAGATAATATTTTCAATATACTTATTGAAAATCATAAAGTGCAAGTAAATTAATTATAAAAGGTAGAATCAAAATTAGTTAACAGTTAGGACTTTTGTGCAAATTATGTCGTAGCTTTAGAACAAATTATTTACAAGTTCTGACGGGTCATCAAAAGTTTTGATCCAACAAGTTTTTGCGTCAAGGTTGATCTAAATTGGTCCAAATGGCTACAAAAATGACTTCCAACCTTCTGCCCAATCCCAACATTTCCAATGATTAGATTCAAACCAACTTTTAAAAATAAATAGAATCACTTTATTTTTGTAACGATCCCGTCAGTCGTTTTGAGTATTTGTATTCTGTTTAGTTATTTGAAGTCTCCAATAGCTTCATATGATGTATTATGACCTGTATGAAGCGTCGGTTTTGGTATTTCAGGCGATTAAAAATTTATTTGGAAGAATGATTCTCAACTAGGAAGCTTTAAGTTGAAAGAGTTGACCAAGTTTTTGAGTATTTTACTCTGGAATAGATTTTTGATGGTTCTGTTAGCTTCATATGGTGATTTTGAATTCGGGCATATGCCAAGATTTTGAATCTAAAGTCCCAAAGTGATTTGGCGTAATTTTCCGAACAATTGTTAACTTTGAAAAGCTTTAAATTTCAAAATTTGACCATAATTGGGTTTTAGTTGATACCGGATCCCGATTTAGATTCCGAGAGTTTTAGCAGCTTTGTAGCAATATTTATGACTTATGTGAAAAATTCGAAGTTATTCCGTGGTGCGTAGGCACATTTTCCTTTAGGAACAAGAATCATCGAATCGTATGAGGGAGTTAGAGTCTTTTTAGTGGACCGGATTTGATACTTTTAGCGACGGGTATTGGACTTTTAGCGACCACATTAGTATTTTTATTGGGTAGGTTTTCTTATAAGCTCATATCAATATTTTTGGAGCTAGGGAACTTGGATTTGGGCGATTTTTGAGTGGATTTCTACCATATGGATTGGGGTAAGTGTTCTCTACTCGATACTGATTATATTTCATGAATCTATCATCGTTTTTGGCATTTGGTTGATGATTCCAAAAGAGAATTGAGAGTTTTTGTCTAAAATTTCATAAAGTCAATTTTCGAGTTTGGAACATCGATTCGGAGTCGGATTTGAGTGAAAATAATATGATTGGACTTGTAATTGAATTAGTTATCGAATTTTGTGAGTTTTGTCGGGTTCCGAGGTGGGGGCTCGGGTTTGACTTTTTGGTTGACTTTGGGCTTTTGATTATAGATTCGACCTTTATCGATTGAGTTTGTTTCCTTTGGCATTATTTGATGTTCTTGAGTTACTTTTGGCTAATTTTGAGCCGTTTGGAGGTTGGTAAGCGCGAGATGACATTTTTGGAGCATTGTTTGGTTTGCTCGGTATTGGATTTGGCTTGTTCGAGATAAGTAGCACTTCTAAACTTGGTGCTGAGGGTATGAAGAGGTGATGCACATGCTAGGTGACGGTCGTGTGGGCATGCACCGTGTGAATTATGATTCGGTTGTTTCTGTGGTACTGTGTAGTTACCTAACCATGTTTTTATCCATGAGATTTCTACGTGTTAGAGTAATTGAGCTGTGATCCATGTTAAAAATCATATTTAGGCTATATGCTTATTCTGTTGGGATCCACTGAGGTCATATCTACTATGGAGTTATTTGCTTAAATTGCAGTTACATACTCAATCATACTCATTCATTTTCATATCATATTTCATTCCCTGTTGCTATTTTTGATACATCATATCATCATTTTTGGGTTATTTTCATGATATTGTGAGCCCGAGAGACTAGGGAGATTGATGATTGAGTGAGGCTAAGGGCCTGTTTGTGAGTGATATTTATGGGATCGGGCTGCACGCCGCAGCAGGCTTTATTGATTTATGCCATGATTGGCTTATTATAACGCTTGGGCTAGATCTGTCCCTCCAGATTCTGCACACCCACAGTGAGCACGATTGCTATTGATTCACGATGGGATCGGGCTGCACGCGGTAACAAGATTTATTAGCGTTTGGGCTGGATCTGTCCTGTACAGTGCTGAGTGGCTGAGTGTGTTGAGTGATTGAGCGTGATGAGTGGGAGTGTAAGACAATGAGATTGAGTACTCTGAGAGTGTGAGTACATGAGTTCATCACTGTGATGCATTATTTTTGACATGTATACTTGCCATATAAGCATAGAGATGCATTTTCTCATGCTACCTGGTTTTGGTGACATTCATGATTTCACGTGCACATTGACATGTAGACATAGAGAAGTACTTTCCTCATGCTATCTGATAATAAAAAATCTTATTTATTGTTGAAGGATTTTGGAAAAAATCACAGTTTTTCTGACTTACCCATACTTTGGTGTTTTCGGTGAAAGTGGGTTTACCTGCTATACCTGAGAGAAGCATGAATATTTTTCTTAACTGTGAACGAGTTGAGCAACATATTTTTGAATCATTGCTTGTAATGTTTTTCTTATATTGTAACGAATTGTTCTTGGCTATTGGTGGACTTTGACCTTTGTCCAAGCTCGTCACTGCTTTCAACCTAAGGTTAGGTTTGTTACTTATTGAGTACATGGGGTCAGTTGTACTCATACTATACTTCTGCACCTTGCGTGCGGATATTGGATGCTGATGTTGTTGTGTATGGCAGGAGCTGGATTTGAAGATGAACCTGCATTCTGGTCATAGCTGCCTCTTATTCTTGGTAGCTTTAGAATTTTTAATCTGTTCATATATGTTTGAAACAGATGATGTATTTATTTTATACCAGCTTTGTAAACTCTAAATCTTAGAAGCTCAAGATTTGTTTTACCAGTCCTTGGGATTTTTCGTATAAAAGTTCTGTTATTTTCATCATGTATTTTCTCAGTTAAATCACTTTTGAATCGAATTGTTGCTATGTGGCTTACCTAGTAGGTTGGGTTAGGTGCCATCACGACTAGTTGGATTTTGGGTCATGACAAGTTGGTATTAGAGCTCTAGGTTCATAGGTTCTACGAGTCATGAGCAAGTGTCTAGTAGAGTCTTGCGGATCGGTATGATGACGTCCATACCTATCTTCGAGAGGCTACAGGACATTTCGGATAAACTTTCCATCTTTCTTTCCTTATCGTGCGACATTGATTTAGCTTGAAGTATATCTCTTTGAATTCCTTCCACTCACTCGTATGCCCATACGAGCGCTCGGTATCAGCTGTAAAACGATGGCTTTTGGAATTCCATGGATGAGGTGCGAGATGTGTTTTTCTGTGTTTTGGTGATAGGCCAGTCTAAAGGACTTGAGGCAGGGTTTGGATCGCAGCTTAGACTCGGTAGTTTCAGTTGTGTGAGCATGTGCTTTTGTATTTCTATGTCCAGTGGTGTCCTTATGAGTGGAATTTGTGGCTCGATTAGTGGTTGGATGACTAAATGATGAGTATGATGTGACTGCGAGCTGTGTTTAGATGGTTTGAATGTAATGAGAAGTGTTTGTTGAGATGTAAAAAGGACTATTGGGTGCTTGATTTCTGTCTTGATGTGACGTATAGTCTCGAGTTATGAGTGCGTTAAAGGATCTTTCATGTTGTTTATTTGTGGAATGAATTAGATTCTCATGTCTTATTGATGAGTTCAGACTCAGGAAGATTAAGTAATTGTGTAGTAGTTGTGGCTGTGAAAGGGTATAGAGAGATGTCAGTTTGAGGCTAAGCAGGTGGACTATAATCAGCGGGGTAATCTACGGATGTGTGATCCTTATGATGTTGTGAGGAGGGTTTCTTTTTTACTAGTAGGTTATAGGTGTTTCAATTTGAGTTTGGACTGGTTGAGAAAGTTGACCTGACCATCACGAGGATGAATGCGAGATTTGCAGATGATTTGAAGTATTAGATGGTTTGTGTTACATGAGCTTATGAAGGATTGAGTTGAATATCGGTGCAGGATTATGGTAGTAATAGAGTATGAGTATTGTGAGTTATCGAGTGTTTTGTCCTATGGCTTTGAGCCAAGTGGGGGAGTTTGCTATCGACAATTTAATTGCATGGTTATGTGTTGTACTGGTTTCTGTTTGAGGCATGCTTATGAATCGGATATGATTTGCAGAGGTTGAGATCTAGGATGACTCGAGTAAAGGAATTTATGGATATGGGTTATGTTACACTTTATGGGTATATGGGAATCATGGAATGATTGAGTTGTTATTCGTGAAAGATGTAGTGTGCATGGAGTAGGAATTTGCTCGGTTGCGTTAAGGCGGGGTTGCTTTTATGGGTGTTGTCGTGCTAAGGGGGCACAGGTCGTTCGGCCCGGTTGGGTGGTGCAATTGAGATTTGACCAGAGTAGATGAATCTCGAGAAGATTCTAATGAATGCAAGATTTATATATAGCAATTGAGAATTTATTCGAATTTATATATGGCAAGAATCCGAGATTTGCGTCGAATGGTGTCGGGACTCGTGGTATTTCTATATCACTATGGATTCTACATTTTAGTATCAGGAAGGTAAAGGAAACAATTTTAGGTTCACATAAGATCTCTTCAGAGTGGGTGTATCGATTGTGATACTTTGGGGTGCTAAGAGGGAATACAACAACTTATGGGCCTTAGGGCAGTGTGGTTTTATCCTGGGATCTTCTGTGGTGAGTTTTGGGTAAGGATCGTGGTGTTCTGGCAAGGGAAAATTTTAAGGAAAGATTTCGAAGGAACTTGGAGAAATGGGACAACTTGGTAGTAGGTTGGACCAGCACGGTAATGGATATGATCGGTTCTTTGGGTACTTATGATGTGGTGAGGCTCTACAAGTGTTTTGGTGGCAATACTCTTGGTTTTGGCGACATGCGTGGCTTGGTTGAGTTAGAGAGATTCAGTTGATGGTTTGGTTATGTGAAAATGGGTTTCAGAGAGTTCTCGATGGTTTCTACCACGGTTTGAGATGGATATTTCCTACTGGTGAGAGGAGCATGTTGCGTATTGTGATTTTCTGAGAAGGGTGCACATTTCAGAAGGCACGCTATGTTTGGCTTACGGATGCTTCATTGGTATTGCGGTACTCGCTTGGTTGATCGACTGCTGATGTTCAGATTTTGCTATGTGGCACAATGGAATTATGGAAGAATTTCTCGTGAGCTGATTTGTATGAGTGACGTGTTAGTCATTCGAGTGATGGAGTTGGGGTCGGCTATGGTGATTTAGGTTATGGATTTGGAGACTGGGAGTTCTCAGAAGTAGATTGTTTCGGGGTTGCGGATTGTGAAACACTGGCCAAGGTTAGCTAGATGGTGATACGTGTTGTGGTTAGACTATTTTGGACTTTTGTAAGGCTATTTATCCATTTGGGGATGACCGAAGTTGATTTGGGGGCCCATTGGTAGGCCTGAGGAGGATGTGTATTCTATATCAGGTCGAATTTGTGGACTCATAACTGTTAGAGCCGAGGGGTGTGCCATTCGGTTAGAGTTGAGCTTATTCATATTCTGATATGTTCTATGTGTTACTCTTCTATGCTACGAGGGGTTGTGATTTGTTGGCTATATGCACACATGGTGCGGTTTTGTTTGGGTCTTGTAGCGAAATCCGAGCGAGATGGTGATTGGGGTGTGGAATGGTTGATTGCGCCTTGGTTATGGCCTTTTTTCGATTGTGATATGTTGTGTTGTTTGTTTCTCCGTCGTTATGGTCATGCAATTTGGGTACTTGACGTCAAATTGCATGTGGTTACTGATTTTGAGTATTGTGGCTTGAGGTATTTCATATGGGCCGGTATTTGGATAGGGTCGCGCACTGGAGCGAAGTTATGCTGGGATATGATCCTTTGTGTTAGATTCGTGTGCTTTGGTTCTACGGTGTGATGAGTTCTTAGCGTTGCATTGTAGTGGTACTTGTTGAGCTTACGGAACAGTTCTCTTATTTGAGTCATTTTTCATTTTTGAGTTCATTTGAATTGTTACGTATTGGTGCATGGATTGCATGATTTGTGGCTCTTGGTAGTATTGGTGCGGCATATCTTTAGAGTAGCTTGTATTTGATGAGATGAAGTCTTTGGTCCTGAGGTGATTGCTATTGAATTTGATTACGATGTGTTTGGAAGAGTAATGTCGGAAGTCAGCTTAGAATTTTGGCTATGGTTTTGGTTAGGCGAGAGAGTTCCATGATTTGTTGATCTGGTGAGTGGTTGTGAGTTCTGCGTGTTTCTTTCATCGTCGGCAGCATACGAAGGTTTTACAACGAGGTTTTATTTAAAGTGAGGTTTATTACCGGTGTCGAGTGTATTTTGAACAGCTATCGCGGTCGAAAGTTATTGCTATGAGTATTTGAGTTATGTGGTATATCATGTGATTACATATTGGGTTATAATTATGGCTCGATACAGCTTGATCAGACTTGTACAGTGTGTAGATACGACATTCGGGTCTTGCAAGGAATTCCGGATGTTGGGAATTAGGTTCCAAGGTTTATGGGCTAAGGTTGAATTAAGGATCGTTAGTTAGGTTGTATCGTCAGCCTTATATGGATGAGGGTGACGTGAGATCACCCCCGAGTATTTGCATGGTATGGTTACATGGTGGTTTGATGGCTTTGGAATGACTCTGGGAATGTTTGAGGATGAACGTATGTTTAAGCGGGGGAGAATGTAACGACCCGACCGGTCATTTTTGAGCATTTGCACTCCGTTCAGCTTATTGAAGTCCCGAGTAGCTTGGTGTGATTTATTATAACCTGTGTGAAGCGTCGGTTTTGGTTTTTCAGGTGAGTCGAAATTTATTTGGAAGACTGATTCTCAACTAGGAAGCTTTAAGTTGGAAGAGTTGACCAAGTTTGACTTTTGAGTATCTGTCTATTTGACCTCGAAATAAATTTTTGATGGTTCCGTTAGCTTCATATAGTGATTTCAGACTCAGGCGTATTTCCCAAATTTTAAATTGGATATCCCAAAGTGATTTGATGTAATTTTCCGAAAAATTGTTAACTTTGAAAAACTTTGAATTCCAAAATTTGGCCATAATTGGATTTTTGTTGATACCGGGTCCCGATTTGGATTTCGAGAGTTCTAACAACTTCATAGCAATATATATGACTTGTGTGCAAAGTTCGAAGTTATTCCGAGGTACATAAGCACGTTTTCCGTTAGTTTTTGAAAAATTAAAAGTTTTAATTTTATAAAGCTTGAATTCGTTGCAATTTGTAGTTTTGATGTTATTTTTGTGTTTTGATTGCCCGAGCAAGTTTGTATCACATTGGTATATTTGATTGGGATCCCGTGGGGCTCGAGTGAGGTTCGGATGGGTTTTTAACGTGTTTGTTGTTTTGGCATTATTTTGAGCACAAACATATACTGATCCAAAGGTCCATTTTTAGTTCTAGAGATCAGAATTCGATTTCGAGACTTCCGGGAGTTTGATAATGATTTATAGGAATGATGTGGAATGTTTGGTCTAATTTTGTTAAGTTGCGATTGAGTTTTTAATGCGAAGCATGAGTTAATTATTTAACGAGCGAAGTCGGTATCGCATTGAGCAAATGAGCTCCAAATTGAGTTTCGACAAAACGATTAGGTTTGTCTTATTATTTGTGACTCATTGGAGCAAGAATTATCGAATTCCGAGATCGTTTGATTGAGTTAGAGTCTTTTTAGTGAAAAACGAATTGCTGGTGCAAGCAAGTTTTGGTGCGCACCTTTAGCGACTAGATTTGGTACTTTTAGCAATGGGTATTGGATTTTTAGCGACCACATTAGTGTTTTTATAGGGTAGTTTTTTTTATAAGCTCATTTCAACATTTTTGGAGCTAGGGAACTCGGATTTGGGCGATTTTTGAGAGGATTTCCACCATATGGATTGGGTAAGTGTTCAATACTCAGTTTTGATTATATTTCATGAATCTATCCTCGTTTTTGGCATTTGGTTGATGATTTCAAAAGAGAAATTTGGGTGTTTTGTCTAAAATTTTATAAAGTGAATTTTCGAGTTTTAAGCATCGATTCGGACGGATTTGAGTGAAACTAGTATGGTTGGACTCGTAATTGAATGGCATTGTCAGATTTTGTGAGTTTTTTTTGTTCCGAGGTGCGTGCTCGAGTTTGACTTTTTTGTTGACTTTGGACTTTTGATTAAAGATTCGACCTTTATTGATTGGGTTTGTTTCCTTTGGCATTATTTAATATTCTTGAGTTGCTTTTGGCTAGTTTTGAGCCGCGTGGAGGTCGGTACACATGGGATGGCATTTTTGGAGCATCGTTTGGCTTGCTCGGTATTGGATTTAGCTTGTTCGAGGTAAGTGACACTTCTAAACTTGGTGCTCAGGGTATAAACCTCGAATATACGTGTTATATGTTTGGTGTTGAGGTGACGCACATGCTAGATGAAGGGCGTGTGGGCGTGCACAGTGTGAATTATGACTCGGTTGTTTCTGTGGTACTGTGTAGTTTCCTAATCTTGTTTTTATGCATGAGATTTCTACGTGTTAGAGTAATTGAGCTGTGATCCATGTTACAAAATAATGCTTAGGCTATATGCTTATTCTGTGGGGACCCACTGAGGTCATATCTGTGTGGAGTTATTTGCTTAGATTACAGTTTTATACTCAGTCATACTCATTCATCTGCATATCATATCTCAATCTCGTTGCTATTTTTGACACATCATATTATCATTTTTGGGCTGATTTTGATGATATTGTGAGCCCGAGAGACTGGAGAGATTGATGACTGAGTGAGGCGGATGGCCTGTTTGTGAGTGATATTTATGGGATCGGGCTGCATGCCGCAGCGGGTTTTATTGATTCATGCCATGATTGGCTTCTTCAGCTGGATTTGCCCCTCTAGAGTCTGCACACTCACAGTGAGCGGTTGCTATTGATTCACGATGGGATCGGGCTGGGCACTGCATCAAGATTTATTAGCGTTTGGGCTGGATCTGCCCCGTACAATGCTGAGTGAATGATTGTGTTGAGTGATTGAGCGTGATGAGTGGAAGTGTGAGACATGAGATTGAGTACTATGAGAGTGTGAGTATATGAGTTTATCACTGTGATGCATTGCATTTGACATGCATACTTGACATACAGGCATAGAGATGCATTTTCTCATGCTACCCAATTTTGGTGACATTCATGATTTCACGTGCACATTGACATGTAGGCATAGAGAAGTACTTTCCTCATGCTATCTGATAATGAAACATCTTATTTATTGTTTAAAGATTTTGGGACAAATCATAGTTTTTCTGACTTACTCATACTTTGGTGTTTTCGGCGAAAGATTTGGATTTTACTGTTATACCTGAGAAGCATGACTATTTTTCAGTAACTGTGAATGAGCTAAGCAACATATTTTTGCATCATTGCTTGTATTTTTTCTTATATTGTTACGAATTATTATTGGCTATTGATGTTGGACTCTGACCTTTGTCCAAGCTCGTCACTGCTTTCAACCTAAGGTTAGGTTTGTTATTTATTGAGTACATGGAGTTGATTGTACTCATACTACACTTATGCACCTTGCGTGCGGATGTTGGATCCTGATGTTGCTGTGTATGGCGGAAGCTGGATTTGAAGATGTACCTGCATTCTGGTCATATCTGCCTCTTGTTCTTGGTAGCTTTAAATTTTTTAATCTGTTCATGTATATTTCAAATAGATGATGTATTTATTTCATACCAGCTTTTTAAACTCTAAATCTTAGAAGCTCATGATTTGTACTACCAGTCTTTGGAATTTTTGGTATAAAGGTTTAGTTATTTTCATCATGTATTTTCTTAGTTAAATCTCTTTTGAAACGGATTGTTGCTATTTGGTTTACCTAGTGGGTTAGGCTAGGTGCCATCACGACTAGTTGAATTTTGAGTAGCGACAATTTTCTTGATTTCTTTCCCGAGTTTAACAAAATCCAACAATAATGTTCTATGATTTTATCAACCAAACCAATCTAAATTTTTAAGAATAGACAATATAATATCATGGACATTAGTCCTTCAATTTCAACAAAAAATAAACAATGATTTTTTTTTTTATAGTGAAGATAAAGAAGATGTAGGAGGTGGAAAAAGAAGGAGAAGAAGAATGGAAGCTCTAACAACTTATTTATATCTGCAATATTTTTAAAAATGGAGACAAAAATTAAATACGCGTAAAGGTTGAAGGATACCCCGTCAAAGTTTTTTGTTTATTCGGCCGACTTCAGGCATTTCAAGTGTCCATCCCGAAGTCAACTAACAGTTGGGCTTTTTAAATTAGCTCAGTTGTTACCTTAAGGCATTCAATATTCTCTATTTCTGAGAAAATGATGTTGTCTTCAAACAACTACAAAAGCACAGTCGTCTAAATTTTGATTTGAAGTGTTCGGGATTTGATTCCAAGACTCTATCTTCCGTATCTATTTGACTCACTGTAGAATCAGATTGACATTTTCAGAAGTATAGTTAAAGTAAAAATTTCAAGCCAGTTAACCATTTCTTTATATAAACTTCAAATATACTTAACCAAAATTGCTACTCATCTTTCCTTATTCCTAAATTATGTTATTCCTATTTAATTCTTTATCAATAAAATTGGATGGATTTTTCATGATTTTCAAATCAAAGAGACAAAAGTTGCGATTGATCGATAATTATAATGGCATAGTTGCCTTTCGTCATTTATGAACTATTAAGCTTTGGCCGGTCCTCAATAAGCTTAATTCATTTCAATGCTCTATAAATAGTACACTATCAATATTTCATTCTATTTTGCAAATTCCTAAACCTGAATGTGAGTGACGACGAAGGCTGACGCTCGGGCCATCATCATTTACACATAGAGGAGGATTCGAGATTTAATTAAATATGAGTTCAACAATCTTTTAAATTCTTGACATTAAACTCATTGTATATTTGAAATTATAGGTTCATGATATTTATCATTTGTTGTAATTTTAATGAAATTTCATAAATAAATTTATATTTTCTGTTGAAAGTACTAGATTCATATGACTCTAGTAACCCTATGCTCTATCCAGCCACTGAAGCTCGTCTTAGTCCTATTTTGTTGGTCCAATTTAAAATTGGAAAAATAAATGTAATTTTAATTGTTATAAATAATTATCTAATGTGGATTTGCATAACTCATAAAGGAGTAACACCCCCCACTCTTCTCCATTATCTCCATAACTCCCACTACTCTAATCTTTATGGTTGTAACTCTTGTTCCTACATAACCCACTCATGATCTTCCTCCATGATCTCAAATCTTTAATATCATGTTTTATGATATTATTTTGTGTACCTCTATGTAATACTACAAATTGACGATGAGAAGTGAAATTAGATATAATTGAACACATGGAAGTATCAAGAATATCTCCTCTCTTCCTCTTGATAACACCGAAGACACACCCTAAAATAGGATATGTAACAGCCGTTTGCAATATATAATACCCAAAAAGAGTCGGAGTCGAACCACAAGGAGTTTAATATGGTGTTAAGGTAAACATTCAATAAGCAACTTAATATATCTTAGATTATCTTTCAACAAAGAGTGATTTAGTAACTTTATTAATTATACTAAGATGTGTTTAAGAAACAATTCAACAAACACTTAATGTCCAAGCATTTGATAGAGTTGCAACAAATCCTAACCTAGGTGTAAATCTAATAGGTAAAATCTAATATGCTTTCTCATTTGATTGTGGTTGTTTTGACTCTCAAATCTCAAGTGCTCAATCAATATCTCTCAATTAAAGAGTGGTTATGTCCAATTTAGCCTTTTTAAGTCTAAATGGATAATAATAAGATGAGCCCAAATGGGTAGCAATAAGAACATTTGATCAATCCCTTAACTAGTTCAATTTCTTTTTAGCCAAGTTTTCCTAGACTTAGTTCCTCTTTCTCAAGTAAGAACAAGGTGAAAAAGACATGAATCACTGTTTGCAACCATAATTCAACTTTAAGCATAAACATGGCTAAATAACACTTAACCCAATCGTAAACAAGGATAATATTAATAAACCATAAGGTTTACACGCTAGGGTTGGATTATAACCCTAGATAAAAGTCTAGCTACTCATGCTAAATGACATCAACACATAAATACAAGATGAAATTAGAGACATAATACTAAAAAAAATGAAAGATTAGATGATCTTCTCCAATTGTAGCTCAAACTTGCTCCAAATAGCTAAACTAACTAACTCCCATCTGCTACAGTGAAAAGATTCCCTAAAAGCTTTAAAATTCTATTTATAGAACTCCTAACTTTTCCGCCAAAAATACCCTTTGGAGGGTTTTGCGGCCACAAGATGAGATTTGCGGTCCTCACTATGCTGAGCTTGACTTTGCTTTTGCTGTGAGTGAGTGAAGTTTTGCGGTAGCCTTTCAAGTATTGTGACCACACATAAGCTTTTGTGGCCGAATTATTTATTTTGTGCACCGCACTTGGAGAGGCTTCATAATTGGCTACCTGCTCATTCTTTGATCTTCTATTTCATCTGTGCGAACTGTTTTGTGAGTCAAAGTGCATCTGCATTTTAATTTTGCAGCTGCATTTCTTTTTTTGCGGACCACACTTTTCTCTTCCTTTCTCCTCTTCACTGTAATGTTTAGGATTATCTCCTTTTGTGTCATTCTTCCTCCAAGGCCTTAAATCCTTCTCAGCAAACCTGAAATTCAATAATTTTTGTTAGAATCGGGAACTAAATCAGTACTTTTGGATTAAAGACTTTATCAAAAAGGTACTAATAGGTGGTTTATATTCTACACTTATCAACTCCCCCAAACTTAATTCTTTGTTTGTCCTCAAACAATTAAATTAGCACCCTCTTCCGAACACTCTATAGTCCAATCAAGGAGTCAACCACAAGTTATTTATAACTCAGTTGGACCAATAATTATCCACAATACTCATGCATTCTAGATAAGGTTTTCAATTTCAAAAAAAATATATTTTGCTCATCTCTTGCAATTCTAGTGTGACATTTCAGCCTCAAAGATTAATTTCATTCATTATGCATCCTTGTTCATTCATGCGCATCATAGTGTACTCCAAACTCTTCCTCTTCTACCTTTCATTTGTATTGCTCACTTCAAGATTAACACTTAATTTCTAAGGCATCGAAGGTTTCACTCTTCTTTTAAAAAGAACAGTCACAAGTTAAGCTTCAAGTACCATTGGCTTGCCCCTCATGTACGACTCTACTAATATAAACATGATCTATTCAAAATTAAGTAGGACTTTTTTCGGGTTGTAATGAAGGCTTTTGGTTCGGGGTAGGATAACATTGTGGGTAAAAGTAGCTACACCTTTCCTAAGCACTTCACTCAATACTTCTTAGCCCAAGTTTCCTCATAAGATATCACAGATAGAACTCTTGAAGTTTGTTCTTCCTCTTGGAAGCTAGAGATACTTGTCATCACTCTTTGTCATAAATTCATTCACTTTCTTCATTGTTTTCCTTTGATATTTTCTTGAGGCTAGAGAGACTTGGTATCACTCTATGTCATTAACTTCATTCCATTTTTAGGCGCCTTTTTACCTTCATTGTCCACATTTCTTGATTTTTCAAACAGAAGACTTCTTTTTCATTTCTTTTATTTATGGTGCCTTCGGTCTTTCTTTAGTATCCTCATCTCTTCCCCTAAACTTAGGCTATAGGCCACGTAATGATTATGAGTGCTTCGGAAGGTTCGGGTGTCAAGAGTAAATATGAACACAAACAGTGGAAAGTTTGAAACAAGATTTCTAGAAGAACAAGAATAGAGGCTCAAAAAGGGTTGACTAGGGAGATTGATCAAAGGGTGGCAATTGAAATCTCAAAAGGTCCAAGGAAAGCCTAAAATCATGTTTCAAACCAAGCATATTCAAATTTCTCTTTAAAGCACATTCATGGCATGTTCTAGACTATCCACTCAAGCACTTGGACTGGCAAAAAAAATATTCCTCACCTCTCATGCAAATAGACTATAAAAAAAGATAGATTCTAAAACTCTCAATGACCACAATCATTTCACAAGATCTCTATGGTCTACTCAACCACCTAATTATTCAAAAAGGTAACTTAAGAGCCTCAAAGTCACTTTACTAATATCACTACCTCAAAAATGATTCAAATACTTGTTTCACATCATAAGCATGTAGTTAAGCATGTTGGTAACACATGAGGCACAAATAAACTATCTTCAAGGGAGAGCTCATTCAAGGCTTTTATTCTTTACTAGTTACTACTAATATTAACAAAACATGCGACAGACTAATTCTCTTAAGAAAGTTACCACACTATCTATCATCAGGAAAGTCATTCGGTTCACACAGGAATCTACCTTTAGAAAGAACCGTGACATTAAGAAAATCAAAGGCTTATTAAACATAACGAAATGAAAGCATAACTATCAAAAGTAACAAAACATAACTACTTTTTAATACTAATGTATCAAACTATTAAAAATTGTCAAATAGTATCATCAAATTATTACAAACCAATTCAAATCATCAAACCCTCCAACCCCTAAATAAAAAGTAAGCATCGTCCCCAATGCTTATTAACAAAATCAAAGAGAAAAGAGGGGTGAAGAATCTCCCTAAGCATCCTTAGTAACTGGGGTGTCACCAAACGCGTCAGTTTGTGCAAGCTCAGCCAACTGAATGGTGTCATCATCCATAGGAGTTTTCGGGTAGCAAACAAGTGTCGCATTGTAGTAATAGTGCTGAAAGCAAGGTAAGGCTCCTCAGTATAAGTGGTAGGGGTCGTCTGAGAAGTCTGAGCTGGTGGTGGCTGGGTCGAGTCAATCAACATGTCAAAAGGCAAGTCACAAGCACTAATCTGCTTCACTTAAGCTTGCAACGCCTCAACTAAGTTCTTAGTGGCCTAGGATTTCCATAGCTTCTTCACCTGCTTGGCCAAATTCTCGATCATTGAACCATGCTGAACTAGCGTATCCATGAACATCTTCTGGTTGTCTAGTAGCTGGTGTAATCCTCCTAGAAATGACATGAGTGGAGTGTGGAATGAGTTGTCCAGATACTATGGTAGTCAAATCAACCAACTTTGTGTTAGATGTCTGTATTCAGTTGTTGAGACTCTGAGAGAACCTTATAGCAGATAGCAGGCCAGAAGGCATACGCACAAGCCTCAGAGCTGATGCAGGTAGTGGTATAGAAGTTGATGCTAGCTCTACGTCAATAGCCATGGCATGTAAGGATGACTTAGCTGAGGATGAAGGAATATCAGAGGTATCAACAGCTGCTACTACAGGCTCATCAGGCTGGCTAGCAGTAGTGGGAGGCTGGCTGCTTTTCTTGGCCTTGAAATTTCTGGGGTCTAGCAGCTTGTACATGTCAATGGGTCTTTTTGGCTTGATTTTGGTGTCATATGGCGTCAAATCTACCTTAGCATCCACCAGATATTCTATGACAGTTCTCAGATACGGGTAGGAGGTGTTCGCTTGCTACACCACCAAGGGCAAACGATTCTTATTCAAACATGGATCAAGCTGGGTACACACAAATGTCTACCATCCTTTTGCCTCAAAGCTCAAAGTGTTGTAGAAAATCCATGCTCCTGCAGCCACCCAGGGGGAGAAGTCCATGGTGCTAGGATCTTAGCAAGCTATGGTCTGACTGCCTATTTCTCAACCAGTTTGGCTGAGTACTCTGTTGGCTCCACATTATTAAGGCCCATGTAGTCATTTAAAGTCTTTTGATCAAACTTAAATTTGAGGTTGTGCACTTTGGTGACCTTGGTCCTTTTTACTATGTGCGATGTGTTGACATAAAACTCATGGAAGGTGCTCTTTCACATCAACCAAGGGCTCTGTGAATTGCATCCAACCCTTCCTCCTGGTGAATTGCTCTAAGAATTCTGGGTTGTATTTTTCCAAATCTATGGTGAAAAATTGCCGCTCATGAGTCAAAGACCTTTCTTTCCATCCCCGTTTTAAATAGAAGAAGGCATTGTAGCTCAGAAATCTATCTTCCTAGACCGTATTTTTCTTGGTCCTCTCTTGAACATCTTTCACAACTTTTCCCCCTTTACCATCATTAAGGGCATTCTCAGAGTCGGAGTCCGCTGCGCCCGCATTGCACTCATGGATAGTATGGGTGGTGGCATGTGATGTATCAACTTCAGGTTGGGGCTCAGATTGCCCCTGTGACCCGGGTTGTTCTGCATTATGCTCTTCAGATTGAGCCAATAAGTTGCCTTTGGAGGCTTTCCTAGACAGGACATAAGGGTCAGATCGGACAAGCCGTGTCCTCCACTTCCCCCAGATGTTTTCTTTTTGCTAATCACCTTCTGCATGCTCGGTAGCAATGTGCCCCTATCTCTGTCTCTGCCTTGTCCTCCCCGATCTTTGGAAGTTTCAGTTGTTTCTCTTGATCGTTCCATTTTCTATTAAAGCATAAAGAGAGTTAATAGTATCATATGTAAGAAACATGTGAAAACTCATAACCACTCTCCCGACCAACAAGCCACACCAAAGCCACCTAGATACATACGATGCAATTCGTACCCACCAAACACAGCTCAGGTATAATTTGAAAAAGGAAAAGAAAAACACATGCGTAAACTATCCAACAGATTCAATAGGTACAACTACCCAATCAACACCATACTATGAATCCATTCCACAAAGGAGAAAAAAACACACGTAATAATCACAAACAATCTCATCCTAACATAACTCCACCGCGGCACATAGCCCGATCCAAACATACAGACTCACGTGAAAACACGAGGATCCAATCCCCAGCCCTGAATCATAAGTAGAATAGATGTCAAACCATCCGAAAACCTTTCGCTAACTCACCCCGCGGAACAAAATCACAAGTCATGGCCAAACCATCCAGAAATCACATCAAAACCTACTGCATTAAGTAACAGAAAGTCCATCCTAGTCTCATAACCATCAACAGTGAACAAACTAGACCGATAAACATGGCCTACCACAGTAGAATCTCTCCACAGGTGTAAACATACAAATAGAGTACAAGAATCACAAAACATATCCATATATAAGAAAGATGGGATGACTCATACCAATAAATAAGACCCGAATCAAATAAATCTAGTGCATCTTTATGAAAAACCAGAACCATACTTTTAACGACATCATTTGGTACAATGGCCTTGGGCCTACCAGGAAAAGCATAACAATGGTCTTGACCTCCCTCTCTAGGATGTCCTCTACCTACACGCCCTCCACCTCTAGCTGACTGTGCGGGTGGAGTAGCAACTGGAGTGGAACCTATTGCCTGAGTACTCTCATGAAGTCCACCTCTCCGGAGTCTGGGGCAATCTCTAATGATGTGCCTAGTATCACCACACTCATAAAAATCCCTATGCAGCCATGGCTACTAGTACTGAGTCTGTGCCGGATGACTAGAATAAACGTTGTAGGAACCCTGTGCAGTAGGCACACTGAAAGATGGTTGTTCGATAGAGTACCCTGGGTCCCTGGCTAGCTAGAGCACTAGGGTAACCTGAATTGCGGACTGAATTTAGCCGACTAGTAGAGCCCTCGCCGTGATGGGTTAGAGTCGAAGAGTAGAATCCACTAAATTCTCCAAGACCTCGAGGACTCTTGGCCTCCCTTTCTTGACCCCGGATATTCTCTAACCTTCTAGCAATCTCCACAACCTGCTGAAATGGAGTATTAGTTTCCATCTCCCATGCCATCTGAAGTTTGAGGCCATAACTAAGCCCCTTGATAAATCTCCGGACTCTCTCTCTCTAACAGTAGAAATTAGAGCAGGTGTATGACGAGTTAACTCACTGAACCTCATAGCATACTTGGACACAGTTATAGGCCCTGCCACAACTGCTCAATCTCGATGCCCCACGCATCCCTAAGGGTCTGTGGGGCGAACTCCCTCAAAAACATATTAGAAAACTGAGCCCAAGTAAGTGGCACTGCATCAACAAGCCTACTCTCCTCATAAGCTTGCCATCATATGTATGCCGACCTTGTCACCTAAAAGTAGTAAGATCAACCTTGCTCATCTCAACTATGCCCATAGTACGCAGAATACGGTGAATTTGATCTAGAAAATACTGTGCATCCTCAGAAGAGTCACCACTGAAAGTAGGAGGCTCATACTTCTTAAACCTCTCTAACCTCTTCTTCTCCGTCTTTGACGCTGCTGGCCTGACCTCAGGTTGAACCGAGATCACAGGCTGTACCGGCATAACACTCAAAGCTTGATCAATATGAGTCCGCTGCTCTGGAGTACGAGCGGCGGGAGTATGAGCTCCTCCCCCAGCCTGTGAAGTATTTGGTGACTAGGATAAATCCCGCCTGAGCCAATGTACCAAACATGTTCAAGAAGTGCGCTAAAGTCTCTTGAAGGCCAAGGGTACTAACAGGCCCCTCCGACGCCTGCTCCCCAATCAGAGCTACTGGTGTCTCCTCAACTCTTCCTCTAGCAGGTGCTCTAGCTATAGCACGTTCCCCTTATCTGCCTGTGCCTCGGCCCCCACCTCTCACGGCTCTAGTAGGGGGCGCGGGTATGTGCTCAGCTGATCCAACAGTACGTGACCTCACCATCTGCAAGAGAATAGAAACACAAAGGCTCAAACTCTGAAATCAACTTGTCATGACCGAAGATCCCACCTTAAGAATCATGATGGTACCTAGTCTCTAAAACTAGGTAAACCGATTACTTACAACAGTTAAACTAATTAATCATGATATTATGAATGGGTGTTCGGATTTTGTATGTTTGGTTGGTTTCCGAGGTGTGGACCTGAGTTTGACTTGTTAAATTAACCTTTTGATTTTCTTTATGGTATTAAGCTATTTTGGCTAGATTTGAGACGTCTGGAGTGGGATTTTCATGGAAAAGGCTTATTAGGGGATTGATTTGGCTTGTTTGAGGTAAGTATCTTTCCTAACTTTGTGTGGGGGAACTGCCCTTAAGACTTGGGTTGATTTGTGTCATTTGAGTTATGTAAAAGACGTGTACATGAGAGGACGAGTGTGCACACGAGCTTATGTGTGGTATTTTGACCGGACTGGACTCTTAGACTCTTTCATGCATTAAATTAGAAAGTGTAGTATCATGTTATATATCCCATTGTTAAATTGCTCTTACATGCTTTACTTGATGTTGTTATCACATGCTCTGTCCCTGATTGTCAAACATACTCTTATATGCTTTAATTGCCTTTGTTATCTCTCTTATTGTCATGTTACCTCTTTTATTGTTGAATTGCTCTTAATTGGAGTTGTTATTTCATGACGTTCTTCTGTGCGGAGTTATTCCGTACATTTAGATGTAGATACTATTTCATACAATCTCTTTTATTGTTAAGCTTACGTTGTACTTTTAAAGTAGAAATTGTCATTTAGCAGAAATACTTTCATTTTGAGTTATTTGAGTTGAAATTATTAAAGCTATTATCATATTGAAGTTGAAGTTGTTAATTAATGAGATATATTTCCTTGTTGAGAAATTTCCATTCATCTTGTTATTATTGAGATTCTTGTTCATATTGTGGTTGAATCGTGGGCTATATGTTGTGAAACTTTGGTATTGTTGTTTTTTGGCAAGTTGTGGCATATGGATACTTGTGGTGCAAGTTGTTATTGTGTTGTGATATTGATGCGCATGCAGTGGTATAAGGATAAGGGTTAATATTCCATGTGGCAGCATAAGGTGGGATTTATGTGCGTGTTTCTAGTAAGGGAATTACTTGAAGCCACATGACAACATAAGGTGGGCTAAAGTGCTGTAGCTATTTTGGAAAAAATATTTTCTAAACTATCTAAATGTAAGGCTCACGCAGCGGTATATGGAAAAATTGTGATTGTGATTTTGAAATGAGGTTACGAGGCGGTGCATCGGTTGTGGTTCTTGTTCTTATCTATTATTTACCCACTTGTATTTGTGCTTATTGTTTTCTTGATGTTCTTATCTTAGGTTTCCTCCTTGTTGCCTTTATTGCTTTAAATTTAGTTGTAGCTTATCTTATTGTATTGCTTTATTGTCATTTCCTCATTTTAATTATTTGACTATACTATACTTGTTCAGTTTTTCTTATCCTAGTAGGTTTCTTGACCTGGTATCGCCACTACTCTACCAAGGTTAGGCTTGATACTTACTGGGTACCTTGTGCAGATCTAGGTACTTCGGCTGAGGATAGGCATTAGTGAGTGGACCAAGCAGTTCAGAGACTTCAATGTATACCTGCTCGGTTGGGCTACCCTCCGATGCAGCTTCACTCACTTGGGCTCAGTTTTGAGAGATGTTCATGAGGGAGTTTGTTCCCCAGAACCTTTGGGATGCATGGCGTATTGAGTTTGAGCAGCTGCACCAAGGTGCCATATCAGTGTTAAAGTATGCTATCGGATTCAGTGAGTTATATCGACATGCGCCTGCCTTGGTTGCTATAGTTAGAGATCGAGTCCGCAGATTCATAGAAGGACTCAACTATGGTATTAGATTCAGCATGGCTCGAGATACGGAGACTAATACCCCATTTTAGCAGGTGGTGGAGGGTATGCACGGCCGAGAAAGAGAGGACAGGGAGGCCAAGAGGCCTCGATGTACTGGAGGATTTAGTGGTGGCCACGCTGCACCTACAACCTGTCATGGTAAGGGATATGTGAGCCAGCCCATTCTTTCAGCACTTCCAACTTCTAGCAGTGCTCTGGCTACTTCTGGGGTCTCAGGTTGCCCATTATGCACCGCCACTGCCCAGTGCACCTCCTGCACGGGTGCTTTCAGCGGTCAGTCCAGCCGACCAGGCCAGAGTCAGTTTCAGCAGCCACGCCCACCGAGAGCTTGTTCTGAGTGTGGTGATACCAGACACATAGTAAAGGACGGTCCCAGACTTAGGAGGGATGCACCTCCACAAACTACACAAGCTCCATGGATCCCACAGGATCCACAAAGGTCATAGGCCATGGTTGCAGCTCCAGCTGCTGCTCCACCTGCCCCGCCCGCTAGGGGTGGAGGTCAGGCAGGTAAAGGTCGCCCTAGAGGGGGAGGCTAGCCTCGTCTCTATGCTTTTCTAGGTAGGACGGAGGCTACCGCTTCAGTTGCTATCATCACAGGTATTGTTCCAGTCTGTCATAAGGATGCCTCAGTTTTATTTAATCCAGGCGCCACTTACTCATATGTATCATCTTACTTTGCTATATATCTGGATATCTCACATGATTCTTTGAGTGCTCATGTATATATGTCCACGCCTTTGGGAGATTCTATTATTGTAGACTATGTTTATCGGTCGTATTTAGTCACTATTGGTGGCTATGAGATCAGAGCTGATCTATTGTTACTCAGTATAGTAGACTTTGATGTGATCTTGAGCATGAACTGGTTGTCACCCTATCATACTATTCTGGACTGTCACGCCAACACCGTGACCTTGCTATGCCAGAGTTACCGCGATTGGAGTGGAGAGGTACATTGGATTGTATTCCTAGCAAGGTTGTGTCCTTCCTTAAGGCAAAGTGGATGGTTGAGAAGGGTTGTGAAGCATATCTAGTCTTTGTGAGAGATATCAATGCTGATACTCCTACCATTGAGTCAGTTCCAGTAGTGAGAGATTTCCTAGATGTATTCCCAACAGATCTTCTGGGCATGCCACCCGATAGAGATATCGATTTCAGTATTTACTTATTGTCGGGCACTCAGCCCATTTCTATTCCACCATATCATATGGCACCATCGGAGTTGAAGGAGTTATAGGAACAACTTCAAGAGTTGCTTGATAAGATTTTCATTCGGCCAAGTGTTTTGCCGTGGGCTGCTCCGGTTCTGTTTGTGAAGAAGAAGGATGGTTCTATACAAATGTGTATTGATTATCGGCAGTTGAATAAGGTTACAGTGAAGAATAGGTACCCATTACCGCGTATTGATCACTTACTTGACAAGCTTCAGGGTGCCAGAGTATTCTCGAAGATTGATTTGAGGTCAAGGTATCATCAACTAAAGATTCGGGATTCAAATATTCCAAAGACTGCTTTCAAGATTCGGTATGGTCACTACGAGTTCCTAGTGATGTCATTTAGGTTGACCAACGCCCCAGCAGCATTTATGCACCTGATGAACAGTGTATTCTAGCCATATCCTTATTTTTTCATCATCGTATTCATTGACGACATCTTGGTGTATTCCCATAGCCCGGAAGATCATAAGCAGCATTTGAGGATCGTACTCCAAACCTTGAGGGAGAAGAAGTTGTATGCAAAATTCTCAAAGTGTGAATTCTGGCTCGATTCAGTGGCGTTTTTGGGTCCTAGGGTGTCGAGTAAGGGGATCAAGGTAGACCCAAAGAAGATTGAGGCAGTTTAGAGGTGGCCTAGATCATTTTCAACTATTGAGATTCGGAGTTTTCTTGGTTTGGCCAGATACTGCTACCATTTTGTAGAGGGTTTCTCATCTATTGTTGCACTTTTGGCCAAATTGACCCTGAAGGGTGCTCCATTCAGGTGGTCCGACAAATGTGAGGAGAGCTTTCAGAAGCTTAAGACTGCCTTGACCACAGCTCTAGTCCTGGTTTTGCCTTCAACATCGGGTTCATATATGTTGTATTGTGATGCTTCGCAGATTGGTATTGGGTGTGTCTTGATGCAAGAGGGTAGTGTGACTGCTCATGCTTCGCCGCCAGTTGAAGCCCTATGAGAAGAACTACCCCGTTCGTGATCTAGAGTTGGCAGCTATATTTCATGCATTGAAGATTTGGAGCTATTATCTCTACGGCGTGTCTTGCAAGGTATTCACAGATCATCGGAGTCTACAACACTTGTTTATTCAAAAGGACCAGAATTTGAGGCCGCGAAGGTGGTTAGAGCTATTGAAAGACTATGATATCACTATTCTGTATCACCTTGGGAAGGCCAATATGGTGGCCGATACCTTGAGGCAGAAAGTATGGGTAGCCTTGCATATATCCTAGTTGGTACTATTAGCATTGGATGTTTAGACATTGGCCAATCAGTTTGTGAGATTGGATGTTTCGGAGCCTTGCCGGGTCTTAGCGTGCGTGGTTTCTCGGTCTTCTTAGTATGAGCACATCAGAGAGCGTTAGGATGGCGACCCCAATTTGCTTGTCCTTAAGGAAATGGTGCGACATGGTGATGCCAAGGAGGTTTCTATTGGAGATGACGGGGTGTTGCGAATGCAGGGCCGGATATGTGTGCCCAATGTGGATGGGTTGCGTGAGTTGATCTTTCAGGAGGCCCACAGTTAGGGGTACTCCATTCATCTGGGTGTTGCGAAGAGTATCAGGATTTGAGGCAACATTATTGGTGGAGGATAATGAAGAAAGATATAGTGGAGTATGTGGCTCGGTGCTTGAACTGTCAACAAGTGAAGTACGAGCATCAAAGGCCGGGCAATTTTCTTTAGAGACATGAGATTCCCTAGTGGAAATGAGAGCATGTTACCATGAATTTCGTTGTTGGGATCCCACTAACTTTGAAGAAATTTGACACAGTGTGTGTTATTGTGGACCAGTTGACTAAGTCTGCACATTTCATCCCGGTTGTGACTACCGATTCTTCAGAGCAGCTGGCTCAGATCTATATCCGTGAGGTTTTCTGTCTTCATGTCCTGCCAGTATATTATCTCTGACCGGGGCACGCAGTTTACATCGCACTTCTAGAGGGACGTGTAGCGTGTGTTAGTCACATGGGTTGAGTTGAGTACAATATTTCACCCCCAGATGGACCGACAGTACGAGCGCACCATTCATATCTTAAAGTATATGCTACGTGCATGTGTTATGGATTTCGGGGGTTTATGGGATTAGGAATTGATTTGGTTCGGGATGCCTTGGAGAAATTTAACTTGATTCAGGATCGGCTTCGTACAACACAGTTTAGGCAGAAGAGTTATGCTGATGGGAAGGTTCATGATGTATCATTTATGGTGGGAGAGAGGGTTTTGTTGCGAGTTTAACCCATAAAGGGTGTGATGAGGTTCGGGAAGAAGGGGAAGTTGAGCCCTAGATATATTGGTCCTTTTGAGATCCTTGAGAGAGTGGGGAGGTGGCCTACAAGCTTGCATTACCACCCAGCTCATCTGCAGTTCACCCGATGTTTCATGTTTCCATGCTCCAGAAGTATTATGGTGATCTGTCTCATTTATTATATTTCAGCTCAGTCCAACTCCTGCATCATCCCATATCTGAGACCATAACCGAGTGGAAGAAGGACAAAGGCTCAGACTCCGAAATCAACAAATATGGATGATAAGGAATGAAAGAAGTGGAATTTCTTAATAGTTTCATAGCCTCTTAAAGATAAATACAGACGCCTCCGTACCGATTCGCGAGACTCTACTAAACTTTCTCGTGACTCGTAGAACATATGAATCTAGAGCTGCGATACCAACTTGTCACGACCAAGCCTTAAGTATCGTGATAGCACCTAGCCTCTAAAATTAGGTAAGTCGATCGCTTATAACAGTTAAACCAATAAAACATGATATTATGAAGCAGAATTTAATATAAATATGAAAATAAAGGTGATACAAGCTAACATGGAGATAATCCCAACAAATTCCGAAGACTAGGTAGTACAGAGTGACGAACTCTAACTGAATACATAGAAATAACTCAAAATACAATATTGTTCGCATTGAGAATTAAGAGTATGAATGTAAGGAAAGGACTCCAAGGGACTGCGACAATCAAAACATCTCTACCTTGAATCCTCACGATCAAAGAAGCTCTCACTGCTTGGATCTGCTATCTCCAACATCTAGATCTACAGACAAAAAATATGCAGAAGTGTAGTATGCATACACTACGGTCGTTACCCAGTAAGTATCAAGACTAACTTCGGTGGAGTAATGACTAGGTTCAAGTCAAGACACTCACAAATCAACTAACTTGTGCAAAATATAAAAAACCGGCAACCGGAATAATAGCAGAAAGCAATAACTGTAATCTCATCAAATTAAGCGATAAAAATTTAAAAAAGATAAAGTTCTCATTCCGACAATAAGTCATCAAATAGGATCACACACACACACACACACGACATCTAGTGCCCACATTATCAATCACCCTCGCATGGCAAAGACCTTGTGCCATAATATATGTCAACGCACGGAAAAGACCTCGTGCCACAACATATACCACAACTGCACGGCAAAGACTTCGTGCCACCACGTATGTCGTACCCATGTCAAATATCAATAACACGTTGAAGAGGAATATATCAAGAATCAAATGAAGTAATGCATGATAACAACTTCCCTTTTATTTTAATTCGAAATGTTACCAACAACTCAACAAAATATGAGATAACAACTCCAAGTAGGTGAATCCATCTTGACAACCAAATCATCAAATAATGACAGAGACACAGAATAATACATTGGAAACAACGGGACAAATCACATAAAATGCATGACACACACAAGGAAGTTATAAGAACAAACAAGAATGTTCTTTTTGCATCAATAAAATGCACCTAGGCCATCACATATTATCCCTACATATTAACTACTTTAAAAGCCCTCAATCAATACTCTAAAAATGCTTTTCCTTTAAAGTTCACCTCTGTTAAGCCCAAATCCAGCTTAAAATAGTTAAGATCTTTACATTATTCTCCAAATGTCAATCCCGACCACGCCCAGTCAAAACTCGAGTCAAAGGGTAGATCTTGACTACTCATAATTCCACGAGTTCAAATATGTGTTTGGTTTTCAAATACGAGTCCAATTTGACTATCAAATCTCAAAATTTTATTTTTCAAAACATAGTCAAAATCCCCCAAGAAGTTCTTTCAAATCCCATGATTTTGATGTTAAAATGCATCACAAATCAAGTAAAATACTAAAATTGAGTCAAAATCACTTATTAAATATGAAAATCATCTCCAACAATCGCCTCCCACTAAGCCTAGGACTCAAAATGTGATAAAAAACGACTAAGTCCCGAAATCCCAACTAATAACCCAGCAACAGATGTTGCATTTTGTGATAGGAGATTCGTAATTGCGAATAAGGCATCACAAAAGTGGTACCTAACGGTCCTGGAAAGAGTCGCAAATGCGGCATAAAGGTCGCAAATGCGGCGACCCCCACAGCAGGCCCCTTGTCGCAAATGCGGCCCTAAATCTCGCAAAAGCGGACAACCTGGAGCCACAAAGCGACTACCATATCGATTTGCAATGAATGCGCAACTTTCCCAGATTCGCAAAAGTGAGAATAATCTCGCAATTGCAGTGGTTGCAAATTCGACCATCTCCTTGCAAATGTGATAACAACAACACCAGAAAAGTTGAACCTCACGCAAAACACTTCGGAACGCGCCCGAAACTCTCCCGAGCGCCAGGGGCTCCACACCAAACATCCACACAAGTCTAGAAACATCATATGAACTTGCTCGCGAGATCAAAACATCAAAATAACATCCGAAATCACGAATCGGACACCAAAATACATAGAAGTCGCCATGAAACTCAAGAACTTCTAAAAACACAACCAAGTGTTGATTCCTATTAAACCAACTCGAAATTACATCAAACTTTGCAGACAAATTTCAATTAACAAAACAGACCTATTCCAAGTCCCGAAACCAAAATCCGAACCCAATATCCACAAAGTCAACCCATGGTGAAACTTGTGATGAAGTAGAATTGAACTCATAACTTTTTTTAACTTAAAACTCAACAAGCCAATAGACTAAGGTTATTTCTTGTATCAAAATATGATAATTAAAGTTATTATTCTCGTTCATCTATAAATTTCGACACCCGTTAGAAAATTTCATGCGTACGCCCCTGTCTTGAATGACTAAGGTGAACATAGTAAGTAACTTTTTATAGTTCTTGAACTGGAGCCTACTTTGGTAACTAAGTATGATTCTTTAAAGACAAATGAGGCAATAAAAAGAACAAAAGAGGGCGCTTAGGATACCCTGGAAGACTTGCTAAAAATAGGAGTCATTCTTGTTTCCTTGGTGGTGTATGAAAAAAGTAGTTTGCGATGGAGAAAATGCCTAGACGTATTCGCATTTTGTATACTTATAGAAAGCTATGGGTTCCTACAACGGAGAAGGTATTTTTAGGATGATATTGGAGAAAAGGGGTGTCAAATACATGGGTTGAGCTGATTTTAGGCATGTCAAAATGGCAAAAAAAAAATTAGAAATAACCTGATTTACAACTGCTAATTAAAAATTAGCCAAAGTTTAAAAAATAATCGAAATTTAGCCAATTTTTCATATAATAATAAAATTTGAACAAAACATCCTTAAAAATCCGGAAAAATTCCAGCATAATATGCTGGAGTTCGAAATTTTTACATATGGGATTCAGCATAACATGCTGAAAATTTATAATGTGCTGGGGTTCCAACATAATATGCTGGAAGTTTATAAACAGGAGCTACATAATCCAACATATTATTCTAGAACTTTTTGTATTTCAACTAATACTACTAGAAATCCGGGAAAAACTGATCAAGCCATACCGACCAACGTTGGTCGGTATACAAAAGCGACCAAAAAATCATCCAAAACGGACGAAAACAACAAAAAACATATTTTATATTTTTTTAAAATTATATACCGACCGAAATTGATCGGTAAATTGGTCAAACTTTTGACCGCAATGGTCAGAATTGCTTTGACTAAGCACCTTTTTGATTACCGACCAACATTGGTCTGTAATGTGGACCCAAATATTTAAATTTTAATAATTATATTATTATTTAAAATTTTTTATAAAATTTATAGAATTTATAGTTAATTTTACCGACCAAAGTCGGTCGGTTATTGCATGTAAATTTTTTACCGACCTACTTTGGTCGGTATATGTAATTTCCTAGAAAATAGCCGATCAAAGTTGGTCGGTTAATAGGTCAAACATGGTCAACTTTTGAATCACATTAATATTTACGATCTAAATAATATAAATGCAATCCGTTAACACTTTATTTTGTAATACAAATAATGAATACACTAATATATACTATAATAAGCTATATATAGTTAAAGTGGTACAACGAAGTGTGTGGGGCCAAGGTCGGGTTCTTTTGGGGATAGATTTGTGAAGAAGCAATAATCTAATTAGCATATGTAATTGATCATTATCAAATATATCCATTTGTAAATTGATTCATCGACTTATAACATACTTAGATGCATCGATGAATATTAAAAACAAAATGTTTTGACCTATATTGATGAATATTAAAAACAAAACGTCTCGACCTATATCGATTAATCTATATCATGCATTATTAGTGATGAATGAATGAAATATAGAAGAATTAATACTAAACAACTTTGACATGTATATATGGATCACAAATTAAAGAAACGAAAGAAGTTATTAGCATTAAGTAAACGAGTTAATAGGTCAAACATGGTCAAACTTTTGAATCACATTAATATTTACTATATAAATAATATAAATGTAATCCGTTAACAATTTATTTTGTAATACAAATAATGATACACTAACATATACTATAACAAGCTATATATAGTTAAAGTAGTACAACAAAGTGTTGTGTGTGTATGTGTGTGTATATATATATGTATATATGTATATGTATATGTATATGTATAGTCGCATATAAGAACACGAAGCGCTAGGGCCACAGGGTCGAGTTCTTTTGGGGATAAACTTGTGAAGAAGCAATAATCTAATTAGTATATATAATTGATCATCATCAAATATATATATATATATATATATATATATATATATATATATATATATATATATATATATATATTTGTAAAATTGACTCATCGACTAATAACATACTTAGATGCATTGATGAATATTAAAAACAAAACGTTTCGACCTATATCGATGAATATTAAAAATAAAAAGTCTCGACCTATATCGATTAATCTATGTCATGCATTATTAGTGATGAATGAATGAAATATAGAAGAATTAATGCTAAACATATTTGACATATATATATGGATCAGAAATTAAAGAAACGAAAGAAGTTATTAGCATTAAATAAACGAGTTAATAAAACAATCGACTATACATATTTAAAATAGAATATTTGGTTTATTAATTGATAAAGTTTTCGTACATAGTAATGTATGTGATTGATCATCAATTACAATATAGCGTATATGTGTGTGTTTGTGTGTGTGAAATTACTCATATACTTAATTATAACTTAGAAAATTAACTTAGATAGATTCTTATAATTCATTAAAAGTAATTAGTTAATATAATTATTTATAAAGACTATGCTTATAGTTTATAATTATTTATAGTAAATATATATATGTGAATAAAATAAATGCTTATAGTTTATAATAATTTTTTATAAATTATAATATTTTAAGAAATAAAAACACAAAAAAACAATTTAGTTTTTTTTTTTATTTAAAAATAACCGACCAAAGTTGGCCAGTTAATGGTCAAAATACAGTCAATGTCTGGTCACTTAGTATACCGACCAAAATTATCGACCATCGTTGGTCGGTAATGTTAAATCCAGATCCCAAATACGGATCCCCACTCTCATTTTCTCTCAGCAAACAGATCCCTCCCTCCAACTAAAAAACCTAGCCTCCACTCTCTCTTTCTTCACTCCCTCCGATCTGCCTCCACTCCTCACATTCACGCTCTCTCAACTAAAGAACGAACCTTTTTGGAGTGCAAAATTAAATCCCAGATTTGAAAGAATTTAAAATGGTCTAAACTAAAACACAAAAGAGAATTGGAAGGATTGGTTTGAATTTCACTGGAATTTGGTGTCGATTTCTCAATTGTAGAAAAAACTTTGTTGCTGTTGTTCGCCCGGGAGCTTGAACTTCATATTCTACTTCCAGACCTTTGCTTTGTCGTTAGTGCGGTTTTACTACTTTAATTTTAGGTTTATATTTTTTTCTCACATCCGTATTTTCAGCTTTGGTTTAATATGAAATCGCAATTGTTTTAGCTCTTTAACCCTGGCTTGTTTGGATTTGCTGTGTTGGATTAGTTCTGGTATAAATGAAAATGTCGATTAGTTTGTGATTTGTTATAATTAAGATTGTTATGATGAAATTCGTTTTAAATGGATTAGTTTGTGATTTATTGATTATGTGTTCGACAATGCAAGTGATTCTCTTGGGCATTGGTTCTTGAGAATGTTAACTGATAGTAGGTTGTTTTCTCCATTGGAAAAGCCCATATGTGAAGCTGGAGCAAATGAGACCTTGTATTATACCTTTTTGCGTGATTTTTTAAACCTGGGCTACTTATTTGAGCCCGATTGATCAATTCTCACAATTCTGAATTGCAATATTCTAATTATTAAATATTAATTATCTTAATTAACTAAAATGATTTAATTAATTTATAATTGTAGAATAAATTAAGTAGTTGTAATACTTATGGAAATATCTCAATTTTTTTTTATTTGTATAGATGAAACATCGTACTTGGATGTACAACAGAAATTATCCTAATTGGCGGGGATTGCGGGAGGATTTTTTAGAAGGGGTTGATGGCTTTATTAGACATGCAATGTCACTTTCATCATACCAAATTGAAGGAGTAATTAGGTGCCCTTGTGTCAAGTGCGATTGTGTGAAGTTTAAAAAATCGGAGGAAGCCGTGGAATAATCATGGAGAGATCGGTGGTAGCTGTGGAATATTTCATAACATGGTTGTTGGTGAAAGTAGTAGATCGTTGGAGAATAGAAATCATGATTCTAGAATTTAGGATATGGTTGTGGATGCTTTTGGGATGCACTCCAAGGGTGAGCCCAATGAAAATGTTGAACAAACTCCTAATGATGATGCAAAATGTTTTTATGAACAGTTAGAAGAAGCTAATCGTCCACTACATGAAGGAAGCCCGCACTCTGAGCTGTCTGTTGCAGTTAGATTACTAAGTATCAAATATGATTGGAATATTTCTCAAGCGGCCATGGACTCTTTTATTGACCTTATGAGTGAACTAGTTGACCCAAATATCAGCTTACCTGGTAATTTCTATAAGGCAAAGAGATTGGTTTCTAAATTATGACTTTCTTCAATGAGAATTGATTGTTGTGAAGAAGGTTGCATGTTATATTATAAAGATGATGCAAATTTAGAAAGTTGATGCAAATTTAAGGTATAAATGTTCTTTTAAGCAGTTTAATAATTTATATTTATGATGTTTCCATCTAATATTTAACTTTTGAAATGCAGAGCAAGTGTGTATGGGAAGACCGCTATAGCGAGGAAGTGGCTGCAAATTTTCATCATAAAGCCCGCAACAGATTGGCGGATCATTTCTCGGATGGTATAAAGAAGAACAAGAGGCCTGACTGGTGTCTGCAGCATTTATGGGATGATTCGTTAAGGAAATAGCAGACCGAGGATTTCTTACAGAGGAGCGAACAAGGAAAGAAAGCTCGCTCATCCGAGAAGGGAGGCTCCTTGCACACTGGGGGTGCTATTAGCATCACGACAATAAAAAGAAGATTGGTAATTGCTTAAATTGTTTTACTTTTCTAAGTATATCAATTCTATTTATTAACTATATTAATTTGTTTTCGGGAAAAGAAGTATGGGCGTCCAATGAGCCATGATGAGCTATTCAAGGGGATGCATATTTTAAAGAAGAAGAAAGAGGGGGATGGAGATAGGTGGGTCGAGGATCGGGCAGAGACTGCATATGTAATCTTTCAATTTTCTTTGAGTGTTATAATTTACTTTATAAGAATTTGTAAATACTAATTTAATTTAAAATAATTTAGGGTCTCTACCAAAGTAAGATGGAGGAATTCATTCGTAGTTAGCCAGCTGGTGAATCGGGTGAGCCAACCTAACCTTCGGACAAGGATGCTGAAAGAATATGGTTGGAGGTTGTTGGCGGTCCAAAAAGGGGAAAGGTATACGGGCTTTCTGTGAAAAAAAAGCCATCGCTATAGGTGTGGAATTCAAGGAATAGGGACTTCCTCACAGGGCGAGGAACTTAATAGGGAGAGCCTCTCGGCTATGCGGGAGACAGTGACAAAGCTTACATCCGAGCTAGAAGCGGCCAAGGAAAGAGAAAGGCTTAGAAATGCTCAATTCCTTGGTATGCAAGCTCATATCAGAACTCTCCTTTCTACTGGAGCTTTTCCGTTGCCCCGGTCTCGTGAGTCATCAACAGAGGCTCAACCTCCGCGTGATCGTTGCTCCCGTCCTCCCCGTGATCGTTCTATCCATCCTCCACAAGACCGTTCTCTATACCGTCTTGTAGATGAAAGTTCATCAGATGGTAATGATGTCGTAGAAAACACTCCTTGACCAATACTTTGATATACTTTGAACTAGACCAATAGAACTAGTTTTGAATTAAATTGAACAATTTTGAACTTGTTGTAATTAGTTTTTGTTTGATTTTGGATTGTGATATTCAATTGGACTTTAATTTTGTTAGTTTTAAAGTATTTATTGGATGTTGTTGTTGTTGTTGGATGTTTGGTTGGATTTGTGGTGAATTAGGAGTTTTATGTAGTGAATTGGTGGTTATTAGATGTGAATTGGGGGTATTGGTGTGCTGTTTTTATTTGGCAGGTGGTGTAGCTACCAAAACAGGCATTTTCTACCAAAATTAAACCCAGAAAACCGACCAACATTAGTTGGTAACTAATAAAAAAAATTAAATTGCACATTACTGACCAATGTCGGTCAGTTAATGTACAATGAATTCCCAGAAATTCAACATTACCGACCAAAGTTGGTCGATTTTTTAAAAGTTTAATTATTTATAAAAAAATATATTTTCCAGTACCGACCAAAGTTGGTCGGTATTTTTAAATTTTAATTATTTATAAAAAAATATATATATTTTTCAATACCGACCAAAATTGGTCGGTAAGCAAAATTAATAAATTTAAAACACCGACCAACTTTGATTGGAAAATTAAATTATTAAAATAACATTCCAACTAATGTTGGTCGGTAAGTCAATTAAATTGTCAGATGGTCGTCTAGAACATACCGACCGACATTGGTCGGTATACTCTTCCGACCTTCACAATACGACCACACGTTATTGGTCCGTTTTGGACGGTTATTGGCCATTATCGACCTACTTTGGTCGATTTTTGTGGACAATTTTTTCTGAATTTCTAGTAGTATAAGGTATTTTTGTCCAGATTTTATCTCTGAATAAAATACTAGCTATTCTTTTAATGACTTTGCAAATACTGACTATTTTTCAATTACTAGTCCGAAAACTGGTTAACTCATGCTATTTTGACATCAAAATGGGCTGAGTTAATGACCCGCCACTGCGATAGACTGGGTCAAGATGAGCTAAAATTTTGATCATAACCCAACTCCCCCAACTCTTATAATGTATGTTATTTTCCTATGAATTATTTAATTATAAAATAATTAGACTTTTTTTCTTTTGTTATTGTCATATATAACATATATATAATAAAAAAAGATATTTTAACAAAGTTATTCATGGATCAATATATTAAAAATCAGCTCAACTTTAGATGAACTGAGATAAACTGAGTCAAGATCAACCGAATTCAACAAATAAACGAATCAATAATCGAGCCAAATCTTGAACATATTAGACGGATCAAATAAGTTTGAGATTAAATTACCACCCCTATTTAAGAGTTAACGACCTAATCAGAATTATTTCGATTGGCGTTATATGCCCTGTTGCGGTATCCTGAAGCAGTAAGTCAAGAGGGTTACACTTCGTATGTATTTTCTATTGTGCATTGAAGTTTCACCTTTGAAAAATATTGGTGCACGTTACTAGTTCAAACAAGTATGTTAATTAAATCTACTCGAATCTTATTGGATTTGTCAGCGTCATGGTCAATAACATAAATATTAAAGAGATCGTTTATACCCGGATAGCATTGTTTACAGGGAGTATAAAAGTGTACAAATTAGATATAAAATTAAGTTTTAGATTTTATATAGCATATTCTTACTACATACTTATACGGGTGAAATTCAAAAATAATTAGATTTATAATTGATAATTGAAAAATAGTCACAATTTTAAAATTAATCAGAGTGTAACCACTTTTCATGTAAAGATAAAATTTGAATAAAAATACTATTATAAATTTGGAAATATTTCAGCATAATATGCTGCAGTTCGAATTTTTTATATATATGAGTTTCCACTGTAATATGCTGGAATTTTATAATGTGCTGGAGTTCCATCATAATATGCTGGAAGTTTATATGCAGGAGCTCCATAATCCTGCATATTATGCTGGAATTTTTCATGTCCTGGAGTTCCAACATAATATGCTGGAAGTTTATACGCTTTAGTTCCATAATCCCGCATATACTGCTGGAACTTTCTGTATTTCAGTAAACCAATGACTAATTTTTAATGATTTTACAAACACTGATTATTTTTCGATTATCAATCCGAAAAATGACTAGCAGTGCTATTTTAACTTCCGCGGTAATCATAATTCAATAAACGCTCCCCGAATAAAATATAGTGGCATGAGGAGAAGATTAGTTATTAAATGAATTAGTTGCCGAAAACAAGAATAATACAAGTAAAAAAGACAATAGAAATTAAGGACGACACCTGTAGCTGAGTCAGTAGGCAATTCAGTGGTCCAGAGAAAAGGAAGAAAGCAAGAAGAGGAAAGAAGCATGTGAAAGGTTTCTTATCTGAAAAATAAGTGTAATTATGAGATTGGTTAAGAAGTCTTAATTTAAAAGCTTCTTCTTTTTTTGTAAATATGTGTATGTCAATCGTATAGGCACACTTTGGTCCTACCACCCATGTTCCTCCTCTGTTATTTATCAGAATAGTTCCAATCAAGCGTGCGTTTTTAGTCTCTTCTTATTTCTTTCTTTTGTTCATTTCCCTTTCAGATTAAAGTTATATATAGATTCAATAAAATTCAGTAACTTTAATTTATTATATATTAATTTATAAGAAATTTACTTAACATACATAAACAGTTTGTCCCGAACTTAATAAATAAAAAATTTGTAATTTATAACCCATAAACTTATTTCTTAAATTTGCCTCTACTTTTAGTAACTAAATGATCGAGAGGGAGGGAACAGTGAGTTTTCTTCTTTTAGTCCTACAAATCAAATATTTGAGAAAAAACAATAGCAGATGTTCCCTTTGGACTTATATATGCACAAAGAATTAACTTGTTCCATGTTTCTTCTTTTATTGTACTATTTTAATATTATTTATTTCTCATAACAATCACAAGCACCAGCAATAACAACAATTTCATGCATCCAGTTCATTGGTCAACTATTCATTCCCACATGGATTAAAATTGTACAACAACAACAATTACATACATTTTAATTACAAATACGCTTCAATCTCAAACATGTTAAGATTCACGGTACGATTTCTCACTATTTATGGTTCTCATCTAAATTCATGCAAGCACTTGGATCAAAATTATCTTTGAAACAAATCAGATTACAAATGGACTAGAAGTGGAACGACAATTTGACTTCATTGAAAAAATTGAAAGAGGAACATAAAAATATGGTTCTAATGTTTAACTAAATCTGTTATTTTCTTAAACATGGATAAAAACCTTTTATGTTTCTCAGAATTCCCTCTATACCCCCCTCCCCCCCCCCCCCC
>MCJB01049203.1:43968-65554 GCA_002018475.1 Nicotiana obtusifolia
GGGGGGGGGGGGGGAGGGGGGAACTGATAAAGCTCATGCGCCGAGCCAGCAAGGCTTCGTTCTTAAGTATTGATGAATACCGGGATCGGGGCTGGCAAGGTCGCTTTTCCCGAGTGAGGACTTTGGACTTGATCCTAGCTGAGCGCATGCCGTTCCTCGAGAAGTGGAACACATCTCGTAAGTAAAATTTTGCTTTCGGAAGTTGATTTTATACTTTTTTCCTTCTTTCTTATTGGTGCTCTGTGATGGTGCAGCTGTCGCCCGGGTCCCGAATGTTATCCCTCGACTCAAGGAGTGGGTCGAGGGCATCGTAACACAAATGCCCTACTCCGAGCGCTCATAGCGCAAGCTCTCGAAGGGCTGTTGGGAGGCCCATTCCCATGGAGAGACTCCTTTCTTGAGTAGGTAAAGTTTAGATGCCTCTTTTATCATTAAGTCCTTACTCCCTTTACTTCTCTTCACAGGTTGATCCAAGGATGCCGAACTGAGGCATTCCCCTGTCCCAAAACAGGCTGAAGAGAATAAAAGAAAGAGGGCTCCGGGTTCTCCGAGCTTAGAGAAGAAGAAAACAAGAAGAAGGCTGGTGCGCAAGTCTAAAGAAAGTACCAGCGCCCGAGCACCATCCCCGGACTCACTCTATCTACTGAGGGATGAGTCGGAAGAAGAAGGAGAAGCCTTCGATCTGATGGCTCGCATGTCATTGCAGCTCGAAAGGCAAGGGGCCTTCGAACCAGAGAAAGGCGAGGTCGATTTGCCTCAAGCTAGGGAGGTCGACAAGGAGGTCGTGGATGAAGCTTCCCGAGATGTGAGCAATGCCCCGAAGGAAGCACATGGTGTGATAGACATCACTGAGTCACCTTCCTTCACCGAGTCCATGTATAACGAGGCTGAGATGGTTAAAGAACGTCTCAATGACGAGGCCCACGGAGCGGAAGACCCCTTCTGCAGCTTTTTTGATGGCGTGGATTCTACCACTACGGAGGAGATCATCGGATTGGGTGACTTAGAGGTGCCGAAGAAGAGTTCATCTTCGGAAAAAGCAGGCCTTCCTCAAGCCCGAAACTAATCAACCGGTTCCCAGCTCCGAATGTGGATCCTGACCGGAAGTGATCGATCGCCATCTCCATTCCAGAGGATGCCTGGGTCCTCTCTGCCCCCTTAGGGGTGGCCAGTTACCTTCGGTGTCTGGTAATCGAGGAAGCCCAAGCCAAGATGAACGAGGTAGACGCGCGCCACCTGTTCGACGAAGCACAATATGCACTAAATCGGGTAACTTCAGATATCTCTTGATGACTTTAATTTGTACTTAGACTAATTTATAGATAATCCTAACATTTTTCTTTATACCTGTAGGCCTTGGTGCTTCATCATGAAACTTTTCTTCGATATCGGGACGAGCTGAACCAGCTCAAAACCGAGGTCCGAGGACTCACTGAGAAGAGAGATACTAACAAACTTCTCAGCGAGCAGCGTGAAGGGAAGGCTAAAAGCCTCCGAGCTGAGCTAGAGGTGGCTCGGAAGGAGCATGCCTACCTGGTTGAGGTTAGTGACGATGAGCTAGACTAGGTGACTAATGGTCGAAATCCGCAGGTACAACAAAAGATCGATCGGATCGACCAACTCCGAACTGAGATGGACGTAGTCAAGGCCGAGACCAAAGAATGGAGAGGCAGGATGGACAACCTAGCCTCGAAAAAAAAGAATGCTCGGGCGCAGCTGACTTCGGTTGAAGCCCAGCTTTGAGCGGTGAAGGAAAAGGATGAGGTGTAGGCCAAAAAGGTTGAGCAGCTCCAGTCTCAGCTAAGTTCGGCCATCTCTGATCGAGAAACTCTTGCCAAGGAGCTTGAAACGGCCAAGTCGGTGGTTGTGGCGGTTAAAGACGATGCCAACAAGATGGTCGCCCAATATATGGCTGATGCCGAGGCGGCCAGGATTGAATGAAGGATATCGTTGAGCACGCGAAGCGGCAATCCTGAAGGGAGGCCCTCGAGGAAATTAACGCTCGGGGTTTCGACTTGTCAGCCGAAATTGAGAATGCTAAGGGGCTCGAAGCCGAGGCCAAGAAGTTGGCTTATCCCAAGGATGAAGAAGACTCCGAGTGTTCGAGCAGATCCGAGGGTGGAGGAGACTCCGAAGACCCTGGTGACGAGGCGGGCTCCGGCGAAGACCAGGCCGTTTAAGTGCCATGTACAATTTCCTTTGTTTTTTGTGTTTTTGTATTTTTGTACTTTTTGTCAAGGCCTTTGTGTCTTTGTAAAGACTATACGTATATATAATACAAGGCTTCTTTTTCCCTTCGACAATTTCTGAGTTTTGTTTTCCTTTGCTCTATTCTTTATGTTTGCAAAGATCAAAATTCCTTAGCATGAAAGAGTTAGGTCATGTCCAGAGGTTCGAACAAGCCTTGCCTTTGACATTATTTTGTTTAAGGCATCGTGAGGGTTCAGTATGACCGGAAACCTTTCCTCAAAGTGCTTATAATTTTTTATAATATAGTTTGCCGAGGATAGCCTTTAAAACCGGCTTAGAAATTTTTCAAGGCCTTATTTTTTGTTATGGGTCTCGGATGTCTCCGAGGCATTTTAATACAGCCATAGCTTTTTTAGTTCGGGTGTTTCCCAGTGGGTTTGTCACCTCGATTTATTCCGGCTTGCCTAAGATAACAGTCCCCGAATAGGGATGGCTGTAGCCTTTTTAAGGTTCGGGCGCTGCCTAATAGGTTTTGTGCCCCCGGACTCTGATAGTCCAGGCTATTCGAGTTTGTCTTTGGACGGCAGTCCCCGAGTGGGAGTGATCGTTTGAACCCGGAAGAAGATGGCCCTTGGGCTCGACGCCTTTAGGGGATCGGATGTAGGAAATTCCTTAAGAGAAAAAAAGAAATTTTTTTTAAGGGACAAGATATTTATCCGCAAGGTAGAGACTTCTTTTATTCTTGTGCGTAATAGTTGCACATGCGTACAAGCTTTGTGCCAGGGCTCGAGCAGTCTATTCGGGCATGGTTCATTTGACCGTTACAGTAAATCCTATCAATCGAGCTGAGATTATTCGGTCACAAAGTTTCTTTCCTTGCTAAAGATATTGTCCGAGGGTGATTCCCCCTAGTGTTCGAGGTCGATCGTAGAGAGGCCTCGAATGCTGTTGTCGTGATCTTCGATACTGGTTCGTAACCGGCCTTCAATTCTAAGTTAGCACGATTTACTGTTGCCTCGTTAAAAACCTTGCCGAAAAACTCATTTGGGATAAAACCGATTCAAGGGAAAAAGAGTGCAATGCGTGCTTTTAGGCCTAAAAATTGTATCGTTCTTTGATGGTTGCCTATAAGTGTTAGTTTGAAATGCAAATAAGTAGAAGGAATGAATGGGGTCGTACCTTAACAGTAGTATCACTTCAAGTGAGTTACGTCCTAGTTGTTCGGTAGTCATTCACCGTTCATTGCTTCGAGTTTGTACGATCCTTTTCTAGTGATCTCGATAATCTGATATGGCCCTTCCTAATTTGGCCCCAGCTTCCCTTCGTTCAGGTTCTGGGTGCTTAGTGTGACCTTCCTTAACACTAAGTCCCCGAAATTGAAGTGTGAAGGTTGGCCCTTCGATTATACTACCTCTCGATTCGCTGCTTTTGGGCAGCAATCGGACAAGGGCAGCTTCGTGCATTTCATCTAATAACTCCAGGCTTGTATTCATGGCCTCGTCGTTCGATTCCTTGGTTGCATATCGGAACCTGAGACTTGGTTCTCCGACTTCGACCGATAGTAGAGCTTCGACGCTGTAAACCAGCGAGAACGGGGTGGCCCCGGTACTGGACTTCGAGGTCGTACAGTATGCCTATAGGACTTCGGGCAGGATTTCCTTCCATTTTCCTTTGGCATCGGTTAACCTCTTTTTGAGGTTTTGGAGTATGGTTTTGTTGGTCGATTCTGCTTGTCCATCCCTATTAGGGTGGTAGGGTGTTGATAGGATCCTTTTGATCTTACGTTCTTCGAGAAACTTTCTTACTTTGCTGCCGATGAACTGCTTCCCGTTGTCGCACACGATCTCGGCCGGCATTCCGAATCGACATATGATGTGGTCCCAAATGAAATCGATGACTTCTTTTTCTCTGACCTTCTCATATGCCTGGGCTTCCACCCACTTAGAAAAATAGTCAGTCATAAATAATATAAATTGAGCCTTACCGGGTGCCCATGGAAGGGGGCCAACGATGTCCATTCCCCACTTCATGAATGGCCAGGGTGACAAAATCGAATGCAGCAGCTCCCCGGGTTGATGAATCATCGGAGCATGTCTTTAACACTCATCACATTTTCGTCCAAACTCCTTCGCATCCTTCTCCATATCGATCTAGTAGCAGCCGGCTCTGATTTCTTTTTGAACCAATGATTCGACGCCTGAATATTTTCCATAGGTGCCTTCGTGGATTTTTCTCAGAACGTACTCGGTATCTCCTGGTCCTAGACATATTGCGAGCGAGCCATCAAATGTTCTTCTGAACAGGGTTCTGTCTTCGAACAAACTAAACCGGGCTACCTTCGTACGCAGGGCCCTCGATTCTTTTGAATCCGAGGGCAGTTTTTCGATCTTCAGATATTCTATATATTTATTTCTCCCCAAGTCAGGCTCATTGAGTTTATCTCGGTATGGCCTTCTTCCACTACCGATCTCATGAGTTGTACGACCACCCCCGAGTTGAACTCATCGTCCTCGACCGCCAATCCCAGGCTAGCAAGGGCATCGAACTCCCTATTTTTATCCCGAGGTACGTGTTGTAGAGTCCACTCCTTGAATCAATGTAATGTTACCCGCAACTTATCCAGGTACCTTTGCATTCGTTCCTCTCTGACCTCGAACGTTCCATTAACTTGGTTCACCACAAGGAGGGAGTCGCACTTAGCTTCGATTACCTCCGCCCCCAAGCTTTTGGCTAGTTCGAGACCTACAATGATGGCCTCATATTCGGCCTCATTGTTAGTCTTTACAGTCCTAATAGATTGTCTAACTATATTGCTTGTCGGTAGCTTCAATACGATGCCAAGTCCATACCCTTTGCGTTCGAGGCGCCGTCCATAAAGAGGGTCCAGATCCCCAAAGACTTCCCTGAGTTCAACAATAACTCTCTTTCGACCTCGGGTATTAGGGCCGGCATAAAGTCGGCCACAAGTCTGCCCAAAAATTGAGATTTAGTGGCAGTCCGGGGCCGATATTCAATGTCGTACCTACTGATTTTCATGACCCATTTGGCCAACCGTCTCGAGAGCTCGGGCTTATGCATAACATTCCTCAGCAGGTAAGTAGTCACAACACATATGGAATGACATTGGAAGTATGGTTTTAGCTTTCTAAAGGCGCTTATCAAAGCGAGCGCTAGCTTTTCTAGGTGAAGGTACCTAGTTTCGGCCTCGCCAAGGGTCCTACTAACATAGTAGATTGGAAATTGTGTACCTTTCTCTTCTCGGACCAGGACTCCACTTACCGCTATCTCCGGTACTACCAAGTATAGGTATAGTTGTTCGTTTGTCTTCGGCGTGTGAAGCAGAGGTGGGCTTGATAAATACCGCTTGAGTTCCTCCAAGGTTCGTTGGCACTCCGGGGTCCATGAGAAGTTATTCTTCTTATTCAATAGTGAGAAGAATTCGTGGCTCTTATCTGAGGACCTCGAGATGAATCACCCTAGGGCAGCTATGCGTATGGTTAATCTTTGCACGGCCTTTACGTTTTCCACAAGCGTGATATGTTTGATGGCTTTGATCTTGTCGGGATTGATCTCGATTCCCCAGTTGGACACCATGAACCCGAGGAATTTACCTGATCCAACTCCAAATGCACATTTCTCTAGGTTCAGCTTCATATTGTATTTCTTCAATATGCTGAAGGTTTCCTGCAAATATTTCAAATGGTCCTCTGCTTGCAGGGACTTAACCAACATATCATCAATGTAAACCTCCATTGATTTTTCTATTTGTTCCTCGAACACCTGATTTACTAGGCGTTCGTAAGTGGCACCGACAATTTTTAATCCGCATGGCATCACGTTTTAGCAGTATGTGCCGTACTTGGTGATGAAGGAGGTTTTTTCCCGATCGCTCGGGTTCATCCGTATTTGGTTGTACCTGGAGTAGGTATCGAGAAAACTGAGGATCTCGTGGCCGATCATGGAATCGATCATGCGATCGATGTTGGGCAAATAGAAGGAGTCCTTAGGACATGCCTTATTCAAATCCTTATAGTCTACACACATTCTTAATTTATTCCCTTTTTTAGGGACTGCCACTACGTTTGCTAACCAATCCGGGTATTTAATCTCCCGAATGGACCCTATTTTAAGGAGTTTAGATACCTCATCCTTGATGAAAGCATGTTTGACCTCAGACTGGGATCTCCTCTTCTGCTTGACGAGTGAAACTTCGGGTCCAAACTTAGCTTGTGAATGGTTATTTTCGTAGGGATCCCTGTCATATCAAGGTGGGACCAAGAGAAACAATCTTCGTTAGCTATAACAAATTGAATGAGCTTTTTCCTGAGCTCGGAGTTTAACCCTGTGCCCAGGTATACCTTTCGATCGGGCAAGTGTTCACTTAGAACGACTTGCTCCAGTTTCTGGACCGTTGATTTTGTAGCGTCGGAATCGTCGGGGGCTATGAAAGATTTGGGGACTTCATAGTCATCGTCCTCGTCTACCCCTCGTTCCTCCGATTATGTCAAGGCTAGTATCAGTAGTTGCTATTTGGCCCCGTCTTTGACCATCCTATTTGGATCCTCCGACGTTGAGGGTGTGGATGCTGGAATCACCTCATCGACCGCAAACATCTCCCTAGCGGTTGGTTGTTCCCTATCAGTGTCGAGGGTATTGCTCTCATGTTGTGAATCCATAGCCTCTCGAACAAAGCGTTGTATCTTATATCCCCTTCGATTACACAGAACTTGGCTTCCTGCAGGTTCCAGCGATATTCACCGGTAATGTTATCTCCCCTTTAGTTGCCTTGCACACCATGTTGAACCCGTTCAAGACTCAGACCGCAGGTACGATCCGATCTTGTAGGCCGAGTTGTTCCACGACCCTCGATCTAATGATGCTGGCTGAGCTACCTGGATCAATTAACACACGCTTAATTCCAGTTTTATTCACGAGTACCGATATTACCAGTGCATTGTTGTGGGGCTGCACGATCCCCTCAGCATCTTTGTCGTGGAAAGATAAGGTTCTTTCCAGTACGTAATCCCGAGTCCCTTTTTCCCTTGTGATGGATACGTTGGTGCGCTCAGCATCGGCCCCTGGGGAATGTCGACCCCGCCGATGATCATGTTAATGCCGTGCTAAGGTTCTTCCTGCTCGGTCTACTTATTAGAATCGCTGTTCCTAAAGTGGTTCTTGGCCCGATTACTCAGGAACTCTCGGAGATGTCCGTTGTTGAACAGCCGGGCCAACTCTTCTCTTAATTGTCGGCAGTCTTCTGTTTTGTGGCCATGAGTGTCGTGACATTTGCACATTAGGTCGAGATCCCTTTGGGCTGGATCGTACGGTAAAGGTCTAGGTCATTTGGTATATTTGATGCGTCCGATGGCAGATACGATAGCGATGGCATCGACGTTAAAGTTGTACTCCGATAATCTTGACGTTTCTTTAGCCCAACGGGCCTGTCCAAGCTGTTTTTGCTCATGAGTCCCCAGTTGCTCTGACCTTAATCATTTCTCCTTTCATTTCTCATAGAGTTCCGCCCGGACCCGCTGCTTCTTCGGTCTCTATTTAACGGCTGATATCGATCTGTGTTTGATTTCGGTTCACGATCGATATCTCTCTTGACTCTGTCGATAGTTCTAACGGGGTATATGGACTCGGAAGGGGCCCCAAGCTGATCATCTTCGACCCTGATTTTCGATTGATGCGTGTTATGTACATTGGCCCAAGTTACAGCCGGATATTCTACCAAATTTTGTTTCAACTGCTGTGAAGCCAACGAGCTCCGAATGTTGAGTCCTTGGGTGAAAGCCTGAACGGTCCAATCATCAGGGACCGGTGGTAGGTCCATCTGTTCCATTTGAAACTGGGACACGAACTCTCTAAGCATCTCATTATCCTTCTTTTTTACTTTGAAAAGGTCTGACTTCCTAGTCTCGGCCTTAATAGCCCTGGCGTGTGCTTTTACGAATGAATCTGCAAGCATAACAAACAAGTCAATAGAATCAGGAGGCAAGTTGTGATACCATATCATAACTCCCTTTGACAGGGTCTCCCCGAACTTTTTCAACAAGACAGGTTCAATCTCATCATCCTCTAAGTCGTTCCCTTTGATGGCATATGTGTAGGCGGTTACATGCTCATTTGGGTCGGTCGTTCCGTTGTACTTAGGAATCTCGGGCATGCGGAACTTCTAGGGATCGGCTTCAGAGCGCGCTCGGAGGGAAAGGTTTTTTAACGAACTTTTTTGAATCCAGGCCTTTTAATATCGGCGGTGCTCCTTGGATTTGGTCGACTCTGGAATTGTAAGTTTCCACCTTTTTGTCATTAGCTTCGATTTTCTTCTCCCCTAATTCTACCCGTTTTGTTAGTTCCTCAAGCATTTTTATGATCTCGGGGTTAGTCCCTCATTCGTTTTCATTCGACCTCTCTGCGACCTGTTCATCCCTGCAGGTGACTTCTCAGGACGGATCAGGTACACTTTTGCTCGGCGCGCGGCTTTGGTTCTGTAACTGGGCTATCGCTGCCTGTTGAGCCTGCAACATTTCGAAGATCACCCGTAAATTGATCACATCTCCTCCAAAGTTTTGTGTATTTTGGGCTGCTGATCGGGCTCCACCACGGATGCTATTCTCGGGGTTAGTAGGCAAATTTGTGTTGATGGCCACATGCGAGTTAGCGTCAATCGGGTCCACGATCGAAATTCCGATGGGATCAACAGGTTGTACCTCGTTACTGGGCTCTATGTTGTTATTTTCACCGTGATGATTAGACTCATTATCAACATGTAGGGGGCTAACTGAGAGTTTGACATTTTGAGCTTTAACCTGAAACTAGAGACACTTCAAAGAACAAGTGTAGAGTAGTGTGTGTTACGAAAATTTGTATCAAATAACCACTATTATCCTTAGCTCCACGGTGGGCGCCAAACTGTTTACCCTCAAAATCGGATAATAATTGAATTTGTAAGTGGTTTTAAGGATAAGCGGATTAACTTGACACAAAGTGATAAATTAAGTTGCTATTAAAATAAACAATGATAAAGTAAATTCATACTACACGAATTGGACAATTTCAGTCTTGGGAGGTCAGTCACCCTCGAGCCGGATGCACTTCGATCGGTATCAAAATATAGAAGAACAGGAGCTTTAAAGAGAAAAATAATAATGTATTGCTTTGGAATGCGTGTTATTATGTGTTCTATGAATTATCAGACCCCTTTTATATAGTGGAGGAGTCCTACTTTAGATATAATTTTAAAAAGGTAAAATATCTCTTGATTTACTGATTGCCGGTTCCTTATTGATACGTGCCAAGATTTCCGCCGTAATATCCGACTGGTCATGGATATTTCGGTTTTTTGTGGGCTACGCTAACAATGTTTCTTCGAGCTCGTTCGGAGCTAAGATCGATTCCGGGATCATGGCCTCGATATTCTCGAAGGCAGGCGTTCTGACCCTGGGTGCTAGCCCGGTAAGACTTGGGGTCGATCTTCAATCCTTTATTGCCACGCCCAAGCCTTGATTTTGATCGTATACACTACTATTAACTGTATAAAACTTAATTTTCAGAATAAAAGCTGCACTTCTCTTGTTCGTACTTGTATATATCGCGTGTAAATTATATGTGACTCCCCAAAGCTCAATTTGACAAATTAAAGTACACTTGATTATGTTGCTGATAATGTTTTGCTATAGTGCCGTGTTTCTGCCGTTATTTGGAGCTCAAGTTTCTTTTACTGATGATGTGTTTACTTAAAACAATGATTAAGTAACATGTTAATCTCTAAAATTTCCACAAATTCCTGATCAAAAGTCAAGAAGCGATCCTCCATTTTCAACTGACATTCTCGAATACTATTCTCTGTCAAAATTCAATCAATTCCAAAGCTAAAGAATGCTTTTAACTTAATTAAAAATAGCACACGCTTCTGCTATTCCACTTTCTTTTATATGATGCTAATTTTTTATCTGTTTCCAAATTTTGACATATGAATTTTATATATGAAAACTCTTTAATTCTAGCTATCTAATCTACCCTATTAATAACATGCACTTATATTGATGACTTTGGCACATTGATAACACCGCCTCTGCGCTTAAAAATTGAAGTCCTTAACTTTTTCGAATGCTCTATACTCAGATAAATATTTATCATATTATGTAAAAATGCAACAGCACCTTTTATTGTTAAAAGGGAGCACGACTTAGGTTCTCCGGCCACGGCTATATATATATATATATATATATATATAACAAAATTAGAAGTTTATGGGTGATCTAAACTTGCCATCTATCTCAGCTCGTTTAGCTATTGAAATTGTCAAATAATTATTTATAATATTTAATAAATTTTTAATACAAAAATAAAATTTAAGAAAAAGTTATTAGATTTGTCCGACCCGTACGTTATTGTAGCTCCGCTCTTGCGGCCACGGGCAAGGCACTGCTAGCATCGCCGGAGCGGCTGCCTCCACTGTTAGCGCTTTTATATGGTGAATTCCTTTAAGGACAAAAAGGAGACAAATTTGAAAACATGAGGAAATATATATATAGGAGTTGGGCAATAATGGAAGTTGGAAGAAAATCCTATATAGCTAGGGCCACCATCCAAGTGGGTAATGGAAGCATGTGCCATCATATGGTGGTTGGCACTTATCCAGCCCCACATAAACTCATCACCTTTTCACCTCCAAACCTACCCTTCGTTTTCCATAGGCCAATTCATGAGCTGAAGTTTAATATATATTATCTAAACAAAAACTACTAAATTCACTTCCTCCGCCCTACCCTCCTCCAAAACGCAAACTCTAAATATTCATTTGAAAATGTGACTCACTCTATTCTTTCGTGATTTATACTAAAAAGAAATACAATTCTGTAAAACTCTTATCATCTTTCATTCAATTTGGGAGTGCAATTTTTTCCTGAAACAACACCACGTAATTCTCTTGATCATTCATTTTTAGTTTATTTTAAAAGAGAATGATATACTTTTATATTTTTAAAAATAATTTAACATTACATTCATATTTTTCCTTTAATAATATGCTTTAATTTTATAAGATATTTCATACTAGTATATTTGATACCATAATTTTCAAAAATATTTGTGTTTTATGAAATTCGTATTTATTCAAACTATATTATATAAATTAAAACGGGTAAAGTAACATAAAACACACATATTCTTTGTTTGAACACGTATTTCTCTTTTGATCATTTTAATACAAAACACACATTAAAGATAGATTCTCAAAAAGCCCGTCGCCTTCCGCATCTTCTTCTCACCTCCCATTTTGATCCCCTCATTCACTTTTTCCTTCATATTCCCTTCACACACGTTCGTTCTTGATAATACCTATTACCTTCTCCCACCCCACCACCCTCTATATATATCTCTTTTGTTATAAGTAGATTTGTGTGTCAGAATTAAGTCAGAAAACCGATAGCTTTCTTTTGTCCTTGTGATCAAACAACAACAACAAGGGAGGCCCCCTTTGTTTCAGAAGCATATCTTTTTATCTTCACCAAATAAAAGACCGTTTTGTTTCTTTTTCAATCATTCCCATTTCCATTAAACCCTAAATTCTGCTTCTATGACTAATACTTCAAGAAGATATTTGCGTTTAAGCCGACGTTCAATCAAAACTAGATTTGCTTATCGGTTTCTTCGTGCTCTTAGAAAACTGAATAAGCAGAAAAACCCCAATTCAAATAGGGTGAAACAATATCATAGGGTAAAACTTGCTGCTTATGCTTCTATGGCCTCTGCGGTCGGGTCAAAGCGGGCTTGGAGTCGGGCCTTGCTTTGGAAGATCCAAAACCGAGGTCTGACCCGAACCCTGGTGAAGAAAAGAGTAGACGAAGAAAACCCTAGAGAAGAGACTGGATTTGGATGTACAAATGAGCTGCGAAAGCTTGTACCAGGTGGTGAAGTAATGGATTTCTACAACTTGTTAGATGAAACTGCCGATTATATCAAGTGCCTTTCATCACAGGTACAGGTTATGAGAAATATTCTTGATCTATTTTCGCCCTGAACCTAAGTAATATTAGTAACAAGAACATATATGGAAGTTACGTACAGCTAAGCGCAGGATAATGAAAAGAGAATTGAGGCCAATACATATTTAGCTCGCTGGAAAGACCCTACGTTCTGATCATGCATAGGACAAAAATTTAATTTGTTCTTTGCAGATGAAATAAATCTTGTAACTATGCCTAATGTATTTTATCATCATGATGAGGTCACGAATCATATTGCTTAATTATGTACATAAATATTTCAGTACTCTACTCTTATAGGAGTATCATGGTTCTCTTTCTCTCTTGAGCTTTTTTGTGCGCGCGCGTGTTTTTGTACTGTGATGCTATTTTTTTGTTCTTATTATTTTTTAGAGTCACTTTGACTAATCTTTAATGTTAAATTAGGTTAGATCAATTTAATATTTTATAATTAAAATTAAAATATTCAAAAATTATACAAAAAATACTGTAAGTTACGATTTTTCTTATGTCAAATACTTCATCCGTTTTAATTTATGTGAACATGATTGATTGGGCACGAAGCTTAAGAAAAACTGAAGACTTTTTAAATTTATGGTCTTAAACAAGCCAAAATGGGGTCTAGAATATTTGTGTGGTTATAAAAGATTCTCATTGAGGGTAAATTTGAAAGTTTAAGCAAAATTGTTTCTAAATTTAGAAAAGGGTCTTTTTTTTTTGAACGGACCAAAAAATAAATATATTCACATAAACTGAAACGGAGGGACTATAATAAAAATATATGTTTTAAATTATTCGTCAAAGTTTACATAATTTGAATTTTAAAAAAGAAAAGTGATACACAGAATTTGGAAAGAATGGAGTATCTTTTATATTTATTTTTTTGTAGTGGTAGGGGTTATACGTGAGAGGATAGGTGGAGATGGAGGCTGATGTTTGGGTTAGCTAGTGTTTTGGTCGGGGGTTGCAGACAGCAAATATTATGAAGTTGAGATATGTCTATATATTGTTTATTACTGACTTATCTTAAGCGATAAGCGTTATGATTCAATCTGAAAACAGAAGAGATAAGTTTAAAAGACATAATCATTAGAATTCTAACCTTGACTTAACCTAAGCTTTTATGTTTAATTGTTTTTTGTTTGATTTTTCTTAAAGTTAATTAGTTTTTGGATTTGATTTCTCCGGGTAAATGTAGTTTGATAGCAAGTACAGTTCATGTTGCTGGATGAATGATGAGAGAGGTTCTTGGAAATTAGAGAAGATATTAGGCTGGGCACTACCCTAATTGTTTAGATAGTTAATACGGAACAGGTCCAAATATGCTCTTGTACTATATGAAATTGAGCATATTTGCATTTCGTTAATATTTTAGTTCAAGAATGTCCTTACCGTCACATAATTAGTTTATATATTGCCCTTATTGTCACAATTGGTCCATATATGCCATTTTCGAAACGGAATCCACCCAAACTAATTAATTCTTTCGCTAATTGTATTACAAACACTATTTCCTTTTTGTTAGTACTTTTTTTTTCTTTACCTTTCTCTTTTCTTTCTTCTCTTTTCTTTTCTTTCTTCTCTTTTCTTTTCTTCTCTTTTTTTTTTCTTTTTCGTTCTCCCATATCCGATTTCCTCCATTGTTGATACCTTCTCCATTTTCGCCACTAATTTCGCTTGACAAAATTCATGAATTCCTGTCTTCACTCAATTAACACAACCGAAAAAATTTCTCCGATAATTTTCGTCTCTTTTATTTCAGAAGAACCAGAGCCTTCTCGCAGGGAAGCTTTTGGTGGTGTATATTTGATTTTTAGGAATAAAATCACGTGAAATTGGTGACAGAAATGGAAGTTCTGGTCTTGTTGAATGTGATGAAAAATATGAGAATGGGGAAAGAAGGTGATGGGGTTTGTGATAGTAAAATTACCAGGAATTCATGAGTTTTGTCAAGTGAAATTGGTGATGAAAATGGAGAAGACATCAGCAATGGAGAAAATCGAACATGGGAGAAAGAAAAAGGGGGAAAAAGAGAAGAAAAGAAAAAAAGAAGAAAGAAAAGAAAGGTAAAGAAAAAAAGTACTAATAAAAAGAAAATAGTGTTTATAATACGCTTTAATATAATTAACGAAAGAGCTAATTAGTTTGGGTGGATTCCGTTTCAAAAATGGCATATATGGACCAACTATGTGACTGTAAGGGCATATATGAACCAACTATGTGACGGTAAGAGTATTCTTGAACTAAATTATTAACGAAGACTAAATATGCTCAATTTCGTATAGTGCAAAGGCATATTTGGACCTTTTCTGTAGTAAATATGATTCGTGCAAATGAATCAGAATATATAGCTAACAAGGGAATTTTCTATTTTTCTAAAAAAATATTTTTGTTTTCTTTGGTTGAATGTCTAATCTTCTAATGACACCTTTATTATAACAAAACTATTCGCTTCAAATTATCCTGGAAAAGAATTCTTCGAGAAAGGAAAAAAGAAGCTTTAATGATATTTAGAGTTTTTATTTTCTTTTTGGAGAACATAGTTAAATTGTTTCCGATGAATCAAGGCTACCTCTATTCATCCAAAAACTTAAAAGTTCAAATTGTTCTTGTACCTTTTTCTTTTAATAAATCATCTTCTCTCTCTTTTTAAATATTCTCCTTCTTTAACTTATCTGAAGGAAAAAAAATCTTTAAGTCTTTCATCTTTCACTTCCCTTCTTTCGTGTTTCTTCCTAGCTAGTTTAGATCAATTAGATAATAGAACAAAGGATGGAGAGGAAAATAAAATAACTCACTTTGTTTCTAATCATTTCTTTCCTTACATTCCTCATTTTTTTCTAACCAATAACTTTGCGTTTCGTGCATTTCTAATATATCCAACCAATTAATTAATCGGCATGGAAAAATTAATTTTCCCAAGATATAAAAAGAAAGGATTTAGCTTGTATTCGTTGGCAGTATAATGAAATTGTTACGCTACAATTTAACCTCATTTCAGTTTACTAATTATACTTTGTTAAGCTGATGAGAAGAAGAAAGCAACTGTAATTATGAAGCATAGAGAGAGAATTGAGAGCTCAGCTCACTTTCATTTGTATCGAAAAGGAACTCATCTGAATACAGAAAAATGAAAATGCCGGTTATATACAGTAACCTAACTAACTTTTTAACTATGGTCAACTAACTATAAATCTAACAACTTGGATTAAGTTAAAATAACAGTACAACTTCTAAGGCACCTTAGAGCAAGTGTCTAATACTTCTACCCCCCCTCCCCCCTCCAAGCTAGGGGAAATGAAGATGTTCTTCATCCCTAGCTTGGACACCAAATAGTGATGTTGAAGTTTGCTAAGACCATTGGTTAGAAGATCAGTCTGCTGCTCAGAAGAATTTAAGTAGACATTTTTCACAAGACCTTGAAGAATCTTCTAACGAATGAAGTGGCAATCGATGTCGATGTGTTTGGTATGTTCATGGAAGACAGGGTTAGCAGCAATTTGTATGGCTGATTAAAAGGTACTGGCAAGGAGAGTGGGGCATTGAGTTCTTTGAACAGGCCAGCAAGCCACACAATCTCAGTAATAGTGGAGGCCAAACTCATGTACTCTGCCTCAGCAGAGTTGCGAGATACAGTAGATTGCTTCTTGAATTTTCATGAAATAAGGAAGTCCCCATATTTGATCACATAACATGTAACAAACTTCCTACTGACTGGCCAAGAGGCCCAGTCAGCATCACAAAAGGCCTGAAGTTGATTAGAGCTGGAAGGAGAAAAGAAAATACCCACCAGGAGCCTGCTTCACATATCTCACCACTCTAGTAGCAACCTCCATATGAGAAGCCTTAGGAGTATGCATAAACTGATTAAGGCATTGAACATCATAAGAAATATCTGGCCTGCTGATGGTGAGGTAGAATAGTCTATCAATAAGCCTTTGATAGCTTCCTGGATCAGGTAACAAGGTGTCTTGATGCCCAACATGTTGATCAGATTTTGCAGAAGTAAGCTTGAGATTTAGCTCTAGAGGAGCACCAAGAGGCTTGCAACCAGCTAAACCCAAATTAGAAATTAACTCCAAGGCATATTTCCTCTGATACATGAGGATGCCATCCTTATTTCTTGCAAATTCTAGCCCAAGAAAGTATTTAAGATCTCCCAAATCCTTTATCTTAAAATTGCTTTGTAACACATCTTTTGTGGCCTTGAATTAGAGAAGGATCATTCCCTGTGATGAGGAGATCATCAACATAAATCAGAACAATGACTAACTTGTTTCCTACTTTCTTTGTGAGTAAAGAGTAGTCAAGATGACTCTGAGTGCAGCCAGAATCAACCAAGGCAGTGGTTTATTTGATATTCCACTGTCTAGAGGCTTGTTTAAGCCCATAGAGAGATTTAAGAAATCTGCAGGCAAGTGGCTTGTCAAATGGATGAGAAAACCCTTGAGACAACCGCATGTAAACCTCCTCATGAAGATCTCCCTGTAGAAATGCATTAAAGACATCGGCCTGATAGATACACCAACTATTGATTGCTGCCAAGGACAATACAGTTCTGATAGTGACTATTTTCACCAATGGTGAAAAGGTCTTTTGGTAATCAATCCCTTCTTTCTGATTATACTCCTTTGCTACTAGCCTTGCTTTGAACCTCTCTATTTCACCAGTGGCCTTGTACTTGATCTTGTATACCCATTTACAACCTATGGCCTTTTTGCCAGTAGGCAATGGTACTACTACCCAAGTGTTGTTATCTTCTAAAGCCTAAATTTCAGCCTTCATAGCTTCAATCCACCTACAATCTTTAGCTGCTTCATAATAGGACTTAGGTTCTACTTCTGTTAATATCGTTGCTACATAACTCTGATATGCAGCTGAGAGACCTGCATAACTCAGCACATTATATAATGGATACAGGCAATTATTGGTTATTGCCTTCCCTTTATTCAGACTCACAAAATCCTTGAGCCATATGGGAGGTTTGCTTGTTCTTTCAGGCTTCCTTAGTGTAGTAGGAGCCTGAGTAGCAACTACTGCAGGAGCTGTAGGAGCCTGAATCATCTCTGATGCAATGACTTCCACAGCAGGCATAACTTCTACTGAGCTTGTGGCATTCTCACCAGGTGAGTTTGCCTTGCATTCTCCTATACTTCTGGATAGGATGCAGCATTTCCAGGTGTAATGTGAATACGTGAGGGTGGTGGTTATGATGGTTCTTGTTGCTGAGTAGATTCAATTGCACCTTGGTGTGGTAAGTTATCAAAAGAGGGAAACTTCTAGTCATAATGAACTTGCTAATGGAGTGATGGTAATTCTTTCTGATAGACAAGTTTGAAAGGGAAAATTGATTCATAGAAGACTACATCTCTACTCACAAACATTGTCCTGTTGTCAATGTCATATAGTTTAAATCCCTTTTGAGTGGGAAGATATCCCAGTAGGACAGCTTTAGTAGCCCTTGGTCCAAATTTGTCCTTTCTCAACAGATTGGTTGCAAGCAAAGATAACCAAGAGTTCTCATATGTGAGAAGGAAGGTTGTTTGTGATAAAGCAATTCATATGACATCTTATTTCTAAGTACTGAAGATGGCACTCGATTGATGATGTAAACTGCAGTCTCAATTCAATCTCTCCAGAATCCAATTGGTAGATGACCTTGAAATCGAAGTGCTCGAGCAGTTTCAAGGACGTGTCTATGTCTCCCCTCCACCACCCCATTTTGTTGGGGTGTTTGTGGACATGAACTTTGGTGAATTATTCCATGTTGTTTGAATTACTCTGCATAATTTTGGTTAAAGAATTCAGTTCCATTATCCGACCTGAAAGTTTTAACCTGTTTTCCAAACTATGTGTGAACCAATCTAAGGAAATTTTTAAGTATAGTAACTACATCAAATTTTAGGTGCTTCAAGAACACCCATGTCCATCTAGAAAAATCATCAATCATGGTAAGAAAATACCTCATTCCATTGTATGTAGGCACTTTATAAGGACCCCAGATATCCATATGTAACGTTGAAAGCTTCAACAGATTTATCATCACTAGTAGGAAATGACATTCTAGTCTGCCTAGCTATTGGACATACATCATAATGATTAATGCTAAAGCTAGCTTTACTCCTAAACTCAGTAATCTTCCTCTATACAACATAGGAACATGTCCCATCCTTTTATGGCAGGTATCTGCATTTATTGTCTCTGTCACTGCCATAGACCTCTAACCAACTGGTACACTTCCTTTCCTCCGAGAATGTAGAACATACAAATCTTCTTCCTCTCTACCAATCTCATTCACCTTCCCAGTGAAGAGATCCTGAAATATGAAGAAATCAGGAAAGGAAGTGGCATAACAGTTCAAGCTCTTTGCCAACTTTGAATCAGATAAGAGGTTGAACTTAAATGCTTGGCACACACAACACATTCTCAAGTAGATCACCTCCAGTTAACTGACAATTGCCTATCTGAGTTATAGATGCAGCCTCTTCATTTGGGAGTTGCACATTTCCAGAATTTTCTACCATTGAGCCACCACATAAAGCATTTTTATCACTAATCATCTGATTTGTTGCCCCTGTATCTACTATCCATTTTAAGTCAGCCTCATTGATTGAAGGAGCTATACCTTCCATGTTTGCACTGTGTTCAGTCATTGGAGATTTGCTCAGCATATTTAGGATATGTTGATACTGCTCTTGTGTAAAGTTTGGTGCCTGTGCATGAGGTTTGTTTCCAGTGCGCTGAGATATGGTGCTTTCACCACTGCTCCAGTTTCCCCTACTACATTAGCCTTCTTTTTTCCTTTGAAATCACTAGGATATTCTATGATCTTGTAGCAGTTTTCTTTGAGGTGCCCTTTCATATGACAAAACTCACATTGCATCAGCTTGAAACAGTTATCCTTTGTATGTCCTTTCATGTTGCAAAACTCATAATACATAGGTGGGTTTCTCTGCTTCTGGAATCCATTCCTTGTAGTGAAAAGAGCATTTGGCTCCATATGATCACTTGAATTGTAAGCTCCACCTGCAACTAGTTTTTGACTTTCATCTTGCACAATTAGTGCATAAGCTTGGTTGACAGAGGGTGTGGATGACATCATGATAATTTGGCTTCGAGCCTGATTGTATCCATCATTCAAGCCCATGAGGAACTGCAACGGTCTTTGGCTCCTCAAATGAGTTACAAAATCCTTCAATTTATCACAACAAGAAGGTATAGGCATAATAGAGTCAACCTCATCCCATAAGTCTTTCATTTTCAAATAGTAGATCGAAACAGAGGAAACACTTTGTGTCATTGTTGCAATTTCCATATGGAGATGATAAACCCTAGACAAATTCACCTTATCAAACCTCTCTTTCAAATCATCCCACATAGCATGTGCATCAGTGTGGAACAGTACTCCACCAAGCAAATCCTTGCTCACATTACTCATAATCCACTATCTGACCAATGCATTACATCGATCCCACTGTTTTTCACGTCTTTTATCAACATCTGCCCTCCCAACTGAGCCATCTATAAAGCCTAATTTGTTCTTACACTCTAGGGCTAATTTCATTGTGCTGCTCCAAACACTATAATTCTCCATACCTGTAAGGACAATTCCGGTCTAAATTACACCTGGCGAATCTGATGGCTGAAGGTAAAGTGGATGGTTGTGATCGATTATGCTTGAAACTGAAGTTCCAGCTTGGAATTCACCATCCCTCCAAATTAAGGTTTTAATTTGACGATTTAACGAAGAAATTTTGCAAGTTCCGAAGAAGAATCTCTCGATTTACTTACCAATCGTCGGAAGCAAAATCCCTAGATCCTTTCAGTTACTGCTCTGATACCATGTTAAGCTGATGAGAAGAAGAAAGCAACTGTAATTAAGCAGCATAGAGAGAGAGAGAGAGAGAGAGAGAGAGAGAGAGAGAGAGAGAGAGAGAGAGAGAGAATTGAGAGCTCAGCTCACTTTCATTTGTATCGAAAAGGAACTCAACTGAATACAGAGAAATGAAAAAGTCGATTATATACAGTAACCTAACTAACTTTCTAACTATAGTCAACTAACTACAAATCTAACAACTTGGATTAAGTTAAAATAAAAGTACAACTTCTAAGGCACCTTAGTGCAAGTATCTAATACTTCTACATAGTAATTATGAAAGTTACATGTAATGATGATAAAAACTTTTAACACTTTCAGTATGTCAAAGTTAAAGTCAAAAAATGATGAAAAGGTCTACACTTTCTTTTTAGTAAACTAAGTATTTATTTGCATGTTTGTTATTCTGTTATTATACTGTCTCTTTCCTGGTTCTTCTGTGGTTAAGGAAACTCTTTCCATTCCAGTAAGTCAGGACTAATTTGGGTGATTGGAAGGAAGAAGTTGCAGTAAAACCTTCCATTTTCTCTTTTCTTTAAACTCGTAGTTTGATGCTAATTGAGCAAATTCGTAACAAAGGAGAAGTGACGTTCTACCGGAAGGAAGAAGGTGTCTAGAGCTAGGTTTTTTTTTTAAATAACCATTTCGTATATGTCCGGCAGTAACAAAACCAAGAATTTAAATAATAATTTCCTCAGACCAAAAGGATTCAAAGTACAACTTATATATAAGTAAAAACAATCCCAAATATATAATCTTTCAACGAAGAGTTTTTTTACTGAACCTCCTTGCACCCTTAATTCCGTCCTTGACATCCGATGCTCGCAGTTTAATTAATTCAAATTTGTATTGCGTAGATCCATTAAAAGGAAAGCTTTCATTACCGGGATTTTTTTAATTATTCTTAGGATTCGAACTTGAAACCTCTTAAGGTCCATGGATTTAATGGACATTGCGAATGCACTCAGAAGTAATTTATCAAGCAATATTAGCAAATGTGCGAATAAAGTACAATTATCTTCTGTGTTTGGCAGTTATCTTCTTCTTCTTCTTCTTCTTCTTCTTCTTCTTCTTCTTCTGTCTTGTCCTCTATAAAATTGAGAACATCACGAATGAGACTTTCACCAGTGAAACTTAATCAAATTTTAACAATAGAGCGAATTTGTGAACTGTTACGAATTTGCTCAATTAGCATCTTATTAACCTTCATATAATTGCCCTTCCATTTTCCCAAAGATCCTTAACGAACCAGCATAACAATCGCCTTAAGTTTACGGAGGCCATAATTATACTAATTGCTTGTTCATCTAATACTAATAATATTTTTACGTCTTCCTTGTCTGAAATCAATTCCTAACTCTTTTAGTTATTTTAATATTATATATACTCACACCAAATATATTCAGCTATTGCATAAGACCTGTGAGATAAAAGAATTAAGGAAAGATGAAGAAAAAGTTCAGATTCCATGCAGAACGACTATCCTATATCGGTGGCTCAATCGACTGATAAGCCCCTTCCCCCCCCCCCC